>CM061919.1:244344666-244371646 GCA_031002005.1 Vandiemenella viatica
GGGAGGCACAACGGGAACAGTGCCGCGTCCTAGTCCCTGCGTATGGGTCGTAGGCGGTTTCCCGCAATCGTCAAGGCCAGTGTAGGCACGGTACCCAATCTCCGCCTCATAAATTACACATTTCACAAACAATAATAGACAGGACTCAGTCAGACGTTTGGCAGATATAGGCCTATAGCACTACAACATTCCTCCAATAGTGAAAAAGCTCCGGATTTGACAAATCCGGTTCTATCATGGGTAGGGCACATGTCCTCCCACTCTCTTAACTACACACCAGATGAGTGTACATGTCATCCTGCTCTTATAGTTTCGTCGGATGCCTGTACAGAGGTACCGAAAAAAAAAGGGCATTTCAAGATGGACGTCATAGAAGGAAATTTACGTTTCGCCTACCATCACGGTCTTCCACATTCGGCAGATAATAGAAATTTTGAAAAAAAATGACAGTAAACAATCTATAATCGACTTTTAATGTATGGTTAGGGGGCGTCCATAAATTACGTGAAGTGAAATAGGGGGGGGGGAGAGGTTCCGGCGAAATCTCACCAAGGGGGAGGGGGAGCTTTACGGAAATCTCACGTGAGGTTTTGGAAATATTGTTGGACTGTAGGGCTAAAACAAAAGGTCTACAAATGACGCGAAAGTCGATTTTAGAGGGGTATTTCGTGGAAAAGTGGGGGTGTAACCGAATCTTGGAAGGGTGAGACCTAAAAAAAAGGTCTCAAAAAGTTGCGAGGGCGATTTCTAGACGGGGGGTGGGGGTCTCACGGACCAGATCTCACCAGAGGAGGGGGGGGGGCGTCGGGCCAGATCTTACGAAGTCTCACCAAAGAGGAGGGGAGGGTCCGGAAATCCGGAAAACACCTCACGTAATTTATGGATGCCCTCTTTCGACCTCTTCCTTACCATTAGACGAGTGGTTCCCAATCAGTGGTAAGCGTACCCCCAGGGGTACGTAAGGTTACTTCAAGGGGTACCCGAGTTAATCTCTTGGCTAAGCAAAATACTAAGATAATTTAAAAAAATAATGCAAACATTATTATTTCCAAAATTTTTGAACGTTTGTTGATATTTTGTGACATTTGTTATTTGATTAAAATTTAATAAATTGCGAAAAATTGGTTTCAATTTTTATTATCATTTCAGCTATCGGGGATACGCAAGGTTGAGGTCTTTCTTGAAGTGGTACGTGGGAAAAACTAATTGGGAACCACTACATTAGACACAACATAACAAGCACTTGACATTTGCAGCGCTGGAACATCATATAGATAATCTCGGGAAGCACACTCCCTATACCACTTCCTTAAGGAAATGGTGAACGATCATCGTTTGTGACAACGATCCGTGAGAATAGTCGCCACATTTCTCGCGCTCTGAGAAACTGGTAACTTTCGTCATTGTGATTGCATCTGCTCCAGTAATGAACTAAAGAGAATTGAGGACACACTGCAGAAATGACTTAGTTAATGTACAAATTTGATAATAACATGCAACCTACTACATTAAATCTACTTGTTTTACAACAAACGACTCCGAGAATTAGAATCCTCAAATACAATGCCCTAATGACCGTCACTGTTGAGCTTCTTTCCACTTATGCCATTTTTGTAATGAATGGTTTTGACGAAATTTTTTCTTCTGGTCCTGGTGAATTTCAATCCAACCGCAACCAACTGGGGGGGGGGGGGTCATTTTGGAATATTATCTCTGTACCAACAATATTCGTGGCATTTTTACAGTTCTGACTATTTCGCAGTTGCATAGTCGTCTTATATTTCAGCATTTTTAATTTAATTTTTGGCATCTTTTCCGTAAAATGTGAGTGGGAAAAGCGAAGCAGACGTTTCATCGAAGCAGCTCATTGAAATTTCAAGAGGTTAGTGTCATTTATTGATGCGCGGCGAAAGTCTTAAAAGGCCCCCTCCTACTCTCCCTAACAACCTTCTATTTTCCAGTGACTGCCAACTTAGCTCACTTGTCATGGAGAAGAGAGGTACGATATACCTGGATTTGCAGTGTAAAAATACGTATTTGCTGAATAAAATAATAATAACGATTAACAGAAAGACAGTTCATGATACTATTGCAGACAATCGAAACTTCGTGATTGTCGCGTCTTCCTAACAAATAAGATAAGTTTATTTAGAATTATATGTGGCCCGCAACTTCGTTTACGTGGACTAATAGGACCGATCATGTCACAGTTAACACACTATGCAGATCGTAAAATGAAATCCTAATAAACATTTCGATTGTGGGAATTAAGTTAATCCGTTCAACGAAAATTAGTTACTAATTTGTAGATACTTTTATGTTAAATTTCTCGGCTTTACGACTTCACATCAAAATGAAATATATTCTAGACGTGGAAACCACATAAAAATCTGACCAATAGTTTTAGCGTGAAAAACTTCCAGGGAAAAATGTTTACAGACACTTTTATCTTAAATTTACCAGCTCTTCGACTTCAGTGGTTTTTGCGGAAATCCCGTGAATCCAGACATTGGTGTTTACCAATATTAAAAGTAGTTGAGTCCTTTTCTATAGATATTCATAATTATCAGTGCACCAAACTCATTTCTTCAAAAATATCTTAAATGAACAGACTTTCTTCCGGCTGCAGTCTTGTTAGCTGTACAGATTACAACGTAGAAAAATGCATGCAATTACTGAAATAAACGTGGTAGGGCTTGTCAGAACCTTTTTCCCTCATCTAACTTCCATTGATTCTTGTTGAGTCACGTTCTTGATCGGCTTCATGGAAACAAGTTAAAATGCATGTAGTCTTGTAAACCTCACCGGAAACATTACCCACTTTTACACCAAATTAAAGTAAGTGGATACAAATTTAGATCGATTTTGAAGAGAAGAAAGGAAGCATTTGTGATGGAAGCATATGATAATGAAGCTAATGGAACGAAAGATAGTAATGCTATGACACATAGAATTCAACAAGCAGCTATCGTGTGTGTGTGTGTTTTTTTTTTTTTTTGCTTACGGCTTTACTTCTGGTCGACATCGAGCTCATTGAAAGGTTTTAGGGACAAGAAATGGGAAGGATTCGGCTATGACCTTTTGAAGGAACCATCCCCGCACCCGAATTCGAAGCCAGAGCGTTTCTGCTCAGCCATCACACTTGGTAGCCCAACAGTGTTTCCACTGTATTCCAGGACTGAAAATCGTTCATGGTTTCCCAAAACCGGTGTAAGATATGAGAAATGATGAATTTGAAGATATTCAGTTCTGAACTAACACGTGTATACTATCGTACCTAACTTTAGGAGTTAAATGTTGGTTTGTTCTTGAGCTGAATTAACAGGATTCGATATTATGAATTGTTAACATGCATATTTCGGTTAATAAAAATTAATGGAAGTTTCTTGACACATTCTGTTAAATTAATTATCATTACAGCATAGACCCGCTGTAATATTCTACTAACGAAAATTAGAATGTTTTAGACCACCCAAATACGCTTAGTGATAGAACATACTGGCAAAGTAGATGTATAACCTGCGTCGGCGCCATCAAAGGGATTCTTGGACCCTAATTAGGAGCTATTTAAACGAGGGGGAGCCCTAATTGAATTAAGTTAGGGGAGCCGTAATTGAATTAAGGAGGGGAGCCCTAATTGAATTAAGTTAGGGGAGCCCTAATTGAATTAAGTTAGGGGAGCCGTAATTAAATTAAGGAGGGGAGCCGAGAAACTAGGGGAGCTAAATTGAATTAAGTTAGGGGAGCCGAGAAACTAATTAAATAATCCAATAAGCGACTGAAATCTCATCTGTAACCATGACTCACGCCTTGGAGCCAAGAAAATAATTAAATAATCCAATAAGCGACTGCAATCTATCCTGTAACCTAATAAGCGACCGCAATCTCACATCTGTAACCTCAGATTGATCTTATTATAACAATAAGCGACTGTGTGACTCATGTCTCCCTCTATGACTCACGCCTTCAGCTGCAACCTAAACCGAAGTATGAATCACCATGCGTTCAATCGATACATTCACACGCACCCGCGTTTCGTGTCCCCTAAGCCAAGTGACTCATGTCTCCAACTATATAAAGGGCTGAGATCTCCCTTGTGTTAACCAGTCTTCTCTGAGTCGCTGGGCTGAACACTTCGATCATCGCAATGTCGTCTCAAGATCTTAGCTTATTCAGCGATATTGGTAAGTAAATTAGTGTTATTTAACTTGTTTTCTGGCTGTTTTAAATTCTTTCACATATACTGATGAGGTTTTTTTTTCACTATGCTTCAGACATTGACGAAATTCTCGCTGAGGGCCAGGATGATTTCGGTAATGATAATTTTTTAACGTAACTAGATTTATGAAAATGTATAGTGCTGAAGCAGTAGTCTATATTATTAATTTATTTGTTCGCAGGTGATTTGGATATTTCCTGCAGCGACCTTTTTTATTTCAGTACGTATTTATCTATAGATTATTTTTTTTCCATGTCTTTATAACTATTGCTAAAATAAATTTTTCTTTTTTTTCAGATGAACCATCACGCCCAGAGAAGCGTAAGGGAAATTCTCAGGAAGTAAGTAGCCCAAAAATAGCTAATATCAGCCCTGGCGATTGCTCTAACCCAATGAATGAGTCGCAGAGCAGTATGCTGCCAACTCCACCACCACAATGGGTTCTTCCGCAACCACCATCACACTGGAATATCGGTAAGTCCAGTACATCAGTAATTTACCTATATTATTTTATGCTTACAAAATTTTTTTTTCATGATACTAAAACATTTTTCTTCTTTTTTATGTTTCAGAGGGGGCGGTCGGACGCCAGGACAACGAGGCAGTTCCGCCACCAATATGGCGACCATGGGAGACGTCGGGACCTAGCCGACCGCCCGCCACATCAGCAGCCGGGTCCCCCAGCCACCAGTCCGCCGACCCATCGCCGGGGCCCAGCCACCACTTCAACAGCCCATCGCCCGGCCCAAGTCGACAGTACGCCGACCCATCGGCCGGGCCCAGCCGCCAGTACGCCGGCCCATCGTCCGGCTCCAGCCGGCAGTTCAACGGTCCATCGGCCGGACCCAGCCGCCAGTATGCCGACCCATCGCCCGGGCCAAGTCGGCAGTATGCCGGTGCAGGGGCAGCCTTATGCAGTCATGATCATACAGCAACGATGGATGAGTCAGAAGTATCGCGCTTAATCCTTGAAGACAGGCTTAGTGCATTTAAAAATAGAATTTATTCCGGGACAATTTCAAATTCTCTAAATTTTATTGATCCAATGAATTTCATTGATGCTTGCTTTAAACTTGTTGCCGGTAAAGTTCGCGAAATTGTGGATAATCGGTCCTCCCCATCTGTAAAGGTGCAGGTTGGACTGATTAACACATATAACATACAGAAGGAAATGATTTTAGAAACCGCCCGTATGTGTTTTTTAACTAAAATGCGTGAAGTCACAACCAGCACTTGCCTGTCGGATTGGTATGAAAAATATGTGAAGTCGGAGCTCAGAGTAAAATTGTGTGAGTTTCAAGAAAGGACGAGTGGCAAAACTCTCGATAGAATAGAATCCCTCGACATTAGTATTTCTAATTTTCAACCTTTCTATCGTGGGTCTTCCTATGTTGCTCTGCCACTTGATATCTGTAGAAAGCAGGCCGTCATCAATGTTGAAAACAAGAATGACGAGTACTGCTTTTTATGGACACTTCTTGCAGCTCAAGTAAAGGCGCCGAAAAAACATGCGTACCTAGTCAGTAATTATATGGAAGCCTTCGCCAATCACCGTTTTGATTTTTCAGGTATTGAGTTTCCGGTAAAACTCTCTGACATTTCTAAATTTGAGAGGCAAAATCCAGACTATGCTGTAAATTTTTTCGGTCTGGATGAAGTTAAAGGTAAACATGTAGTTTCCGGGACCCTCCATCACACTACAGACAAACGCGGTAACCACATAAACATGTTGATGATTACCGACGGCAGTGGGAAAAAATTCCATTACTGTTGGATTCACGACTTGCCGCGGCTAGTCAAATCGTCATTAACTAAAGAAAACCATGCTATTTTTATTTGTGACAGATGGCTGCAACATTTTGGACGCAAAGATCTCCTGGACCGCCACGAGATTGACTGTGCAAGGGTTGATCCTGTAAGAGTGGATTTACCCAGCGACGACGATAAAACCTTAAAGTTTAAGGATTTTGTGCACCAAGAGCGTGTACCCGTCGTCGTTTACGCGGACTTTGAAAGTGTATTGCTACCTTATGATTCTTGCAGTCCCCCACCCAACGCCTCTCACACTACTTTAGTCCAGAAACATCTCCCTTTCGCTGCCGCATACCAGGTTGTTTGTCCACTCGTACCTAGTCTGTCGCGTTTCAACTCCTTCAGGGGAAAAAATCCCGAAAATTGGCTTGTTGGCGAACTCGTCAAACTTGCCAAGAAAGTTGATAAAATTTACAAGAGGTGCATTCCTCTTGTAATGACAGATGAGCAAGAAGCAAAGTTTGCTGATGCTACGGTATGCCACATCTGCGAGAACGACATTGAACCGGGGACCGTCAAGGTCCGCGATCATTGTCATATCACAGGTGAATTTAGGGGGGCTGCACATAATGATTGCAATTTGCAGTATAAGACTAAAAAGTACATACCCATTTTCTTTCACAATCTTTCTGGGTATGATGCTCATTTCATTGTTATGGCATTATCAAAACTTGATTCCGAAGGAATGGACGTGCTTCCCATCAACACAGAACGTTATATTTCTTTTTCGAAAAAGATTGAATACACTTCAATCACGTTAAGGTTTCTGGACTCATACCGGTTCATGCAGCTCCCATTAGACAAACTGGTTGGAACCCTTGAGGACGGCGACATGGGCATTACTAGTGCTTATTTCACCGACCCCGAGAAGTTCCAATTAGTTAAACGGAAAGGTGTCTTCCCTTACGAATACATGGATTCGTGGGATAAGCTCACCGAGGCCACGCTTCCTCCAAAATCAAAATTCTACAGTTCGTTGTCGGAGTCACACATTTCTGATGAAGATTACGAACACGCGACAAAGGTGTGGCGGACCTTCCAGATCAAGACTTTGGGCGAATATGCAAGTCTGTACATGGACACAGATGTGCGGTTACTTGCAGATCTGTTTGAGAAATTTAGGAGTGTATGTTTGGGGAAGTACACCCTGGATCCCGCCCACTATTTCACATCCCCAGGCCTTTCGTGGCAGGCTATGTTAAGGAGCACGCGTGTCGAACTGGACCTTCTGACGGATATCGACATGCTGCTCTTTTTCGAACGAGGTATTCGCGGAGGTATTTGTCAGTGCGTCCACAGGTATGCGAAGGCAAATAACCGGTACATGCCGGAGTACAACCGCGAGGCGTCTGAAGATTTTATAATGTACTTCGACGTAAACAATCTTTACGGCTGGGCCATGTCGGAGTATCTACCCTCTGGTGGGTTTCAATGGCTTTCGGCTAAAGAGATTGCTAGCATAGATTTCATAAGCGTTGAAGCTGACTCACCTAGGGGGTTCGTATTGGATGTAGACCTTACGATTCCTCAAGATAAACACGACGTTTTAGCAGACCTGCCGCCATGTCCAGACCACAAAGCCCCAGAAGGTTCTACCCTCCCCAAGCTGATGACCACACTGGAGAACAAGGTACGGTATGTTCTCCATTACCGAGTCCTCCAGCAATGTGTAGGCTTGGGGTTGTAGGTGACCGAAATACACCGGGTAATATCTTTCAACCAGTCACCGTGCTTGAAAGAATACATATCTCTCAATACGTGTTCTCGCCGTGACGCCAAAACAGATTTCGAGAGAGATTTTTACAAACTAATGAACAATTCAATTTTCGGCAAGACTATGGAGAACATTCGAAAACACCGCGACGTAAAATTGTGTACAGCATGGGTGGGCCGCCGCGGTGCCCGCAAACACATAGCTTCACCACACTTTAAGCAAGTAACAGTTTTCAACAAGGACTTTGTGGCCGTGGAGATGGCGAAAGCTAGGATAGTTTTTAATAAACCTGTGTATGTCGGAATGTGCGTTCTTGACCTGTCTAAACTGAGGATGTACAGATTTCATTATGAATTTGACATTCCTCAGTTTAGAAGCCCTAAATTGCTATATATGGATACAGACAGCTACATCTACTTGGTGCGGAACTGCGATCCATATGAAGTGATGCGACGCAACAGGGAGGAGGTCGACACGTCTGGTTATAGCACCGGCAACCGTTATGGGATAGAGTCCCACAATGAAAAGGTTGTCGGTGTTATGAAGGACGAAGCGAATGGTACCCTGATTGCGGAGTTTGCGGGGTTAAGGGCAAAAATGTATGCATTCCGGCTCGAGACAGACCAGACCTCTAGACGGGCTAAAGGTTTGGCTGGCTCAGTCACTAGAAAGCTGCAGATGGAAGATTACATAAATTGCCTCCATGGTGAAACACCCAGGTACCATCTGCAGCAAAGGATCACATCAACTCTGCATGTTGTAAATACTGTTCAAATATCCAAACTGGGTCTGTCTAGAACGGACGATAAGCGGTATATTTTCCCCGACGGGATAGAGACCCTCCCGTGGGGGCACAAGTCTGTAAATAATGTGTGAATGTTTTGTAAATATACCGTTTATCCGTGTTTCTAGTTTGTAAATATGTACACTAGTAAAATCAATTTTGTAAATATGTAGATAAGTTAGGACTCTGTAAAATCTCAGTTTATCAATGTTGGAAATATGTAGATAAGTTAGGATGCTGCATAAAATCTTGGCTGCTGGGGGGAGTGCTGCTGAATTGCTTCATATGACATTTTGTTTGCTGAGCCGTATGCTCATTTGAATTATATTAACGTAATCGGAAAAAAAACATTGTAAAATAGACTAAGTGTACAGAAGAAATGCTGTACGTAGATTGTAAGGTTGCTGAGCTGTATGCTCATTTGTATTATATTAACGTAATTGAAAAAAAAAACATTGTAAAATAGACTAAGTGTACACAAGAAATTATTGCTGTACATAGATTGTAAGTTTGCTGAGCTACATACTCATTTGCTTTATATTAACGTAATCGGATTTTTTTTTTTTTTTGTAAAATAGGCTAAGTGTACAGAAGTAATGCTGTACATAGATTGTAAGTTTGCTGAGCTGTATGCTCATTTGCATTATATTAACGTAATTGAAGGAAAAAAAACACAATTGTTAGAAAAAATAAGTTTATTTATTAAGGAACAAAAAATGTATTTTACATTTTAAATAAATCTTTTTTATGAATCCACGTGTTATGTGATTTATCAAAACCCAACCACTTCACCAAGATCATATTTTTCCTTCTCTTTATCACTCGTTCAACCAAAATAATAAAAATAAAATAAAAAAAATGTACTTGTAAGTTTTGTTATTTGTAATTCTTGCTGGTAAAATGCTCCTGCAATATCTTTACCCTGATAGTCTTTAAGCAAATAAGTTACAGGATTTGTTAATTTCACTTTACTGATGGTAAACACTTCCGTTGACCATTCTATGATCCTCGGTGGTCCCTCGTTAAGGAGGATTCCGGTGTGAATCCCGCGGCCTAAGAAGACCGGTGTTTAGCGCAGCCTAAAAAGACCGATATTTTGCGCAACGGTTATCCGGCTACAACGCGTTTGTATTTTTCTACGCAGCAGCTGCTTTCTGTGGGGCCCAAGCCACCTCAGCAAACACTTTTGGATTTCCATGTATCAGTGGCACCATGAGAAGGTGAGTTGAAATAACCTAACCTGAATTTACTCTAACCAACTATAACAAACACTTTAACATTCTGTATTAACCAGACTTCAACATAAGTTCTGTCTCAGAAAGTGCCATAATTTTTTAACCAATATTTTCCTATATTTGACCAGTATTCGCGAATTTTTATCGTTAATGTGTCTGATACGTTATGTCAGCACCTTTGATCGCATTGAGTTCTGTGATGCACACATAGTTTGCTTTCATCCTTTGCTCACCCTATCATGATTGGAAGATTGTATGCGTTGTGAATACTTATCACATAGTTTTCCTAACCTTTGCCCCTTTGATCGATAACATCTGTAGTTTTCATCCTTTGCACTCCCTGACGGTAATGTGATGTGTGTGTTGGAGGGGCCCTGCAGTTTTGTCTGGGAAATGTCGCTACATCCGAAACATATATTTTTGTACATATATGACACTTTTCTGTAGCCAGTTGTAGAAATGAAAACACATCATATAGTTGGGCACTGCACTCTGTGGTGCACGCAGGTGTAATTGTCATGTCAACCAACGACATCTTGTTTTGGAAGGAAATTACATAATTTTGGTAATATTTTACATATTTTAATCTTTTTTCTACCGATTTTCATGAAATTTAAGGGAATTTATGAGATTTTCATGCTTCTTACTGAAACTGTATATTTTTTCATGAAATTATGCTTCTCTCTTTCTCCCTGTAATGCTAGATACTTTGTTCTTTTTCTCTGACTGGTCGGTTTTCATAATTATGACACAACAGAATTGGGGATTCACACCGGTATCCTCCTTAACGAGAGACCACCGAGGATCATAGAATGGTCAACGGAAGTGTTTACCATCAGTAAAGTGAAATTAAAAAATCCTGTAACTTATTTGCTTAAAGACTAGCAGGGTAAAGATATTGCAGGAGCATTTTACCAGCATGAATTACAACTAACAAAACTTACAAGTACATTTTTTTTTATTTTTTTGGTTGAACGAGTGATAAAGAGAAGGAAAAATATGATCTTGGTGAAGTGGTTGGGTTTTGATAAATCACATAACACGTGGATTCATAAAAAAGATTTATTTAAAATGTAAAATACATTTTTTGTTCCTTAATAAATAAACTTATTTTTTCTAACAAACTATGTACAGCAATAATTTCTTGTGTACACTTAGTCTATTTTACAATGTTTTTTTTTTCTTTCTTCAATTACGTTAATATAATGCAAATGAGCATACAGCTCAGCAACCTTACAATCTACGTACAGCATTTCTTCTGTACACTTAGTCTATTTTACAATGTTTTTTTCCGATTACGTTAATATAATGCAAATGAGCATACGGCTCAGCAAACAAAATGTCATACGAAGCAATTCAGCAGCACTCCCCCCAGTAGCCAAGATTTTATGCAGCATCCTAACTTATCTACATATTTCCAACATTGATAAACTGAGATTTTACAGAGTCCTAACTTATCTACATATTTACAAAATTGATTTTACTAGTGTACATATTTACAAACTAGAAACACGGATAAACGGTATATTTACAAAACATTCACACATTATTTACAGGTTTATTAAAAAACTATCCTAGCTTTCGCCATCTCCACGGCCACAAAGTCCTTGTTGAAAACTGTTACTTGCTTAAAGTGTGGTGAAGCTATGTGTTTGCGGGCACCGCGGCGGCCCACCCATGCTGTACACAATTTCACGTCGCGGTGTTTTCGAATGTTCTCCATAGTCTTGCCGAAAATTGAATTGTTCATTAGTTTGTAAAAATCTCTCTCGAAATCTGTTTTGGCGTCACGGCGAGAACACGTATTGAGAGATATGTATTCTTTCAACCACGGTGACTGGTTGAAAGATATTACCCGGTGTATTTCGGTCACCTGCAACCCCAAGCCTACACATTGCTGTAGGACTCGGTAATGGAGAACATACCGTACCTTGTTCTCCAGTGTGGTCATCAGCTTGGGGAGGGTAGAACCTTCTGGGGCTTTGTGGTCTGGACATGGCGGCAGGTCTGCTAAAACGTCGTGTTTATCTTGAGGAATCGTAAGGTCTACCTCCAATACGAACCCCCTAGGTGAGTCAGCTTCAACGCTTATGAAATCTATGCTAGCAATCTCTTTAGTCGAAAGCCATTGAAACCCACCAGAGGGTAGATACTCCGACATGGCCCAGCCGTAAAGATTGTTTACGTCGAAGTACATTATAAAATCTTCAGACGCCTCGCGGTTGTACTCCGGCATGTACCGGTTATTTGCCTTCGCATACCTGTGGACGCACTGACAAATACCTCCGCGAATACCTCGTTCGAAAAAGAGCAGCATGTCGATATCCGTCAGAAGGTCCAGTTCGACACGCGTGCTCCTTAACATAGCCTGCCACGAAAGGCCTGGGGATGTGAAATAGTGGGCGGGATCCAGGGTGTACTTCCCCAAACATACACTCCTAAATTTCTCAAACAGATCTGCAAGTAACCGCACATCTGTGTCCATGTACAGACTTGCATATTCGCCCAAAGTCTTGATCTGGAAGGTCCGCCACACCTTTGTCGCGTGTTCGTAATCTTCATCAGAAATGTGTGACTCCGACAACGAACTGTAGAATTTTGATTTTGGAGGAAGCGTGGCCTCGGTGAGCTTATCCCACGAATCCATGTATTCGTAAGGGAAGACACCTTTCCGTTTAACTAATTGGAACTTCTCGGGGTCGGTGAAATAAGCACTAGTAATGCCCATGTCGCCGTCCTCAAGGGTTCCAACCAGTTTGTCTAATGGGAGCTGCATGAACCGGTATGAGTCCAGAAACCTTAACGTGATTGAAGTGTATTCAATCTTTTTCGAAAAAGAAATATAACGTTCTGTGTTGATGGGAAGCACGTCCATTCCTTCGGAATCAAGTTTTGATAATGCCATAACAATGAAATGAGCATCATACCCAGAAAGATTGTGAAAGAAAATGGGTATGTACTTTTTAGTCTTATACTGCAAATTGCAATCATTATGTGCAGCCCCCCTAAATTCACCTGTGATATGACAATGATCGCGGACCTTGACGGTCCCCGGTTCAATGTCGTTCTCGCAGATGTGGCATACCGTAGCATCAGCAAACTTTGCTTCTTGCTCATCTGTCATTACAAGAGGAATGCACCTCTTGTAAATTTTATCAACTTTCTTGGCAAGTTTGACGAGTTCGCCAACAAGCCAATTTTCGGGATTTTTTCCCCTGAAGGAGTTGAAACGCGACAGACTAGGTACGAGTGGACAAACAACCTGGTATGCGGCAGCGAAAGGGAGATGTTTCTGGACTAAAGTAGTGTGAGAGGCGTTGGGTGGGGGACTGCAAGAATCATAAGGTAGCAATACACTTTCAAAGTCCGCGTAAACGACGACGGGTACACGCTCTTGGTGCACAAAATCCTTAAACTTTAAGGTTTTATCGTCGTCGCTGGGTAAATCCACTCTTACAGGATCAACCCTTGCACAGTCAATCTCGTGGCGGTCCAGGAGATCTTTGCGTCCAAAATGTTGCAGCCATCTGTCACAAATAAAAATAGCATGGTTTTCTTTAGTTAATGACGATTTGACTAGCCGCGGCAAGTCGTGAATCCAACAGTAATGGAATTTTTTCCCACTGCCGTCGGTAATCATCAACATGTTTATGTGGTTACCGCGTTTGTCTGTAGTGTGATGGAGGGTCCCGGAAACTACATGTTTACCTTTAACTTCATCCAGACCGAAAACATTTACAGCATAGTCTGGATTTTGCCTCTCAAATTTAGAAATGTCAGAGAGTTTTACCGGAAACTCAATACCTGAAAAATCAAAACGGCGATTGGCGAAGGCTTCCATATAATTACTGACTAGGTACGCATGATTTTCGGCGCCTTTACTTGAGCTGCAAGAAGTGTCCATAAAAAGCAGTACTCGTCATTCTTGTTTTCAACATTGATGACGGCCTGCTTTCTACAGATATCAAGTGGCAGAGCAACATAGGAAGACCCACGATAGAAAGGTTGAAAATTAGAAATACTAATGTCAAGGGATTCTATTCTATCGAGAGTTTTGCCACTCGTCCTTTCTTGAAACTCACACAATTTTACTCTGAGCTCCGACTTCACATATTTTTCATACCAATCCGACAGGCAAGTGCTGGTTGTGACTTCACGCATTTTAGTTAAAAAAACACATACGGGCGGTTTCTAAAATCATTTCCTTCTGTATTTTATATGTGTTAATCAGTCCAACCTGCACCTTTACAGATGGGGAAGACCGATTATCCACAATTTCGCGAACTTTACCGGCAACTAGTTTAAAGCAAGCATCAATGAAATTCATTGGATCAATAAAATTTAGAGAATTTGAAATTGTCCCGGAATAAATTCTATTTTTAAATGCACTAAGCCTGTCTTCAAGGATTAAGCGCGATACTGCTGACTCACCCATCGTTGCTGCATGATCATGACTGCATAAGGCTGCCCCTGCACCGGCATACTGCCGACTTGGCCCGGGCGATGGGTCGGCATACTGGCGGCTGGGTCCGGCCGATGGACCGTTGAACTGCCGGCTGGAGCCGGACGATGGGCCGGCGTACTGGCGGCTGGGCCCGGCCGATGGGTCGGCGTACTGTCGACTTGGGCCGGGCGATGGGCTGTTGAAGTGGTGGCTGGGCCCCGGCGATGGGTCGGTGGACTGGTGGCTGGGGGACTCGGCTGCTGATGTGGCGGGCGGTCGGCTAGGTCCCGACGTCTCCCATGGTCGCCATATTGGTGGCGGAACTGCCTCGTTGTCCTGGCGTCCAACCGCCCCCTCTGAAACATAAAAAAGAAGAAAAATGTTTTAGTATCATGAAAAAAAAAATTTTTTGTAAGCATAAAATAATATAGGTAAATTACTGATGTACTGGACTTACCGATATTCCAGTGTGCTGGTGGTTGCGGAAGAACCCATTGTGGTGGTGGAGTTGGCAGCATACTGCTCTGCGACTCATTCATTTGGTTAAAGCAATCGCCAGGGCTGATATTAGCTATTTTTGGGCTACTTACTTCCTGAGAATTTCCCTTACGCTTCTCTGGGCGTGATGGTTCATCTGAAAAAAAAGAAAAATTTATTTTAGCAATAGTTATAAAGACATGAAAAAAAATAATCTATAGATAATACGTACTGAAATAAAAAAGGTCGCTGCAGGAAATATCCAAATCACCTGCGAACAAATAAATTAATAATATAGACTACTGCTTCAGCACTATACATTTTCATAAATCTAGTTACGTTAAAAAATTATCATTACCGAAATCATCCTGGCCCTCAGCGAGAATTTCGTCAATGTCTGAAGCATAGTGAAAAAAAAACCTCATCAGTATATGTGAAAGAATTTAAAACAGCCAGAAAACAAGTTAAATAACACTAATTTACTTACCAATATCGCTGAATAAGCTAAGATCTTGAGACGACATTGCGATGATCGAAGTGTTCAGCCCAGCGACTCAGAGAAGACTGGTTAACACAAGGGAGATCTCAGCCCTTTATATAGTTGGAGACATGAGTCACTTGGCTTAGGGGACACGAAACGCGGGTGCGTGTGAATGTATCGATTGAACGCATGGTGATTCATACTTCGGTTTAGGTTGCAGCTGAAGGCGTGAGTCATAGAGGGAGACATGAGTCACACAGTCGCTTATTGTTATAATAAGATCAATCTGAGGTTACAGGTGAGATTGCGGTCGCTTATTAGGTTACAGGATAGATTGCAGTCGCTTATTGGATTATTTAATTATTTTCTTGGCTCCAAGGCGTGAGTCATGGTTACAGATGAGATTTCAGTCGCTTATTGGATTATTTAATTAGTTTCTCGGCTCCCCTAACTTAATTCAATTAGGGCTCCCCTAGTTTCTCGGCTCCCCTCCTTAATTTAATTACGGCTCCCCTAACTTAATTCAATTAGGGCTCCCCTAACTTAATTCAATTAGGGCTCCCCTCCTTAATTCAATTACGGCTCCCCTAACTTAATTCAATTAGGGCTCCCCTAACTTAATTCAATTAGGGCTCCCCTCCTTAATTCAATTACGGCTCCCCTAACTTAATTCAATTAGGGCTCCCCCTCATTTAATTAGCTCCTAATTAGGGTCCAAGAATCCCTTTGATGGCGCCGACGCAGGTTATACATCTATTTGGCAAAGATTCTATTATAATTCTACGAATAGTCCTCTACCAATATTAAAAAAAAAAATCATTACTAATCAAACTGAAACATCGAATTTGAGTTAGATGGCAAACACATTTAACTTTTTACTATCTGTTCTGGCAGCGTAATGATTACTGACTTCTGGTATCATCCCTCAAATCATCTTACCAGTTCTGGAAGCGAGAGTAACTCTTAACACTCCTGAGCACCATATATACGAAGACTGCTTTGAGTTTTATCAACCATTTCGATCGTCGGTCCAGATTTTCTGATTTCGGTTTTCCATTGTTTCTCGAAATCACTTCAGACGAATAATGGAGCGGTTCCTTCAAAATGCCATTACCGAATTTCTTTCCGTTTGGACCCCATCCTCTCCTGGTTGTAATGAGATTGAAGAGTCGTAAAACCATTAAAAATTTCCTTCTCGAGAATGTCGATAAGAACGGTACTTTTGAAACAAAGACTTTCTAAAGATTTTCTCTGCTTACGGCTTTACATTTTGTAGACGTTCGGAGTCATTAGAGGCGGCAATGAGCTGGGGCATGAAACGGGAAGGAATTTGGTCATGGCGTTTTGGAAGGAACCATTCTGGCATATGCCGGGAGCGATTTGGGAAACCATGGAAAACCCAAATCTGGATGACCGAACGGGGATTCTTACCCGCGTTCTCCCGATTGAATGGCCAGAGTGTTACCGCTCACCCACCACGCTCGATACTTCTTAAAGAAATCTTTTTACAAAAAGGTGAAGATCATTCACGTAGAGGCCATTAAGGCCTTTCGATGGGATCGGTGGAGATAGAGTACTGTACTTATTTTCAAGACATCGGAGATGAGACGGAGGTTATGTAAAGCACCAACTTCCTGAATTCTTTACATACTGAAGAATAATTTTCATCTACGTGTACATTTTTGGAGTTTGTTGAATAGGCGTGGAGGAGGGGTGCAGTTCCGGGTGTTCAGTTTCGAAGATTTGAATCCCACACTCCTAATTCATAGTCGCTCGTTTATCCGATTGAACTATGTGGTCACCAAAAACCTTTACTAAAAACCTTTACTAAAACCCTTGAAATCTGGTCATATTTTATTATTCACTCACGATTTCAGATCTTAGAAATTATTATTTGTCTGTCATCACTCTCTCTACTTGCTTGATGTAATCTTCCATCTCTTCAATACTTGATTTAATCGCTTCATCTCAATATATCCATTACGCACCACATTCTCAATGATTTGCTTCATTTATTCTAATCATTGGTTTCCTCTGCAGTTCCTTTGAATTTTCCTTCCAATAAAGTGTTAACCATTGTGATCCAAAATATCGCTTTCTCTGTGTGCGAATATTTAAAAATTTGAACTTTATCTGTTCACTTAATTTTCAAAATCTTTCTATGGAGCTACATTTCAAATGCTTCAATTTTCATTATTTCATCATCATCATCCGTCTCTAGTTTCCCTGGTTTCTCTCTCCTGAAATTATAGTTTTACCAGATCGAACTATCTCTTCCTGGACCGGCCTATAGGTCTTTAACTCCTTAGTTTTGTTTTTCCAGTTATATCCTTGATACTCTCATCGTGGCCGTCAGTATGATAAGTCCTAGACAGTGGAATATCGTTAGTGAATAGTAAAATATGACCAGATTTCAAGGGTTTTAGTAAAGGTTTTTGGCAACCACATAGCTCAATTGCATAAATGAGTCACTATGGAGCAGAAGTGTGGGATTAAAATCCTGGTAAAGCTACAGATTTGTCTTCTAAACTGAACACCCGCAGTTCATTGATTGGATCTCTTTACTGATCACTACATTCGCGATCTTATCTCTTCTGGTTTTCTGTGCTATTGTTCCTTATTTCTGTATTCTTCCATTCGAAGCTTTAAAGCATTAAAATAATTCATCGCTAAACTTCTGCATCCTTCCACGTATAGATTATTCAACATCCATAGCAAATGCAGAATATTCCATTATAACCAGTTAAATGGCCATAGCTTTAACCTTGCCTATCACTACTAGTTTTAGGCATTCCAGTTCTATAGATTCACAAAGTTTTCTGGTCCCAAGAAGAATGCGTGTCAGTACAGTGATATCCAAGTGACGATTGGTGTTACAGTTCACTCGTGTAGAAATGTGGGGTATGTGAAAAAAGCAACGAGTAGCAGGTGTTCGTGGGATTGAGTAGCCTGCTCACTGTGTCGCCAATTGAGCTAGGACCGGCCATCTGGTATCAGCCACCATCTCACAAGTGGCTGGATCGGTTCAACGTGACCGGAATGCATTAAGGTCCAGGCCGGATAACCAAGCCTTAATGTCACAACAGCACGGCATTTCCAATGTATGGGTACAAACACACCTTTCCCCTTTATCCTGTACGTTTTTACTCTTCAGTTGATAGAATCGGAACAAAGGGGACGAAATTATTGATGATAGACTGGACAGCAATTGCAAGCAACTGAGTATTCTAAATGGTAGTTTGGCGACGCGTTCAGTTTTACTTAAAACTGCATTACTTCAATAGGCAGACACGAAATATGGTCAGTAAATGCAAATGTCAACTAAGACATATTTTTCTTTATTTCACTGCACATTTCGATAGAAAATGGCTGGGTCTTCAAAACTTCTCACTTAATTACATTGAAGTTTTAGACAGATTTTAGATGAATGGATATTTCATATGATAATTTGGGACAAATAGGCCTACTCCAAAATTAAAAGTAATCTGACATTTATCAACAATTTTTACTTGCTTATCTCGTTCTGTAATAAAGAAATAGCGGTATAAATACCACGACAAACATGAGAAAGATTAGTAACCTGTTTCATTCTTTTAGCAACGTCTCGATAATTTATTATACTCTCTATGGGCAAAAAAGATCTTCATCCACATATTATTTTTGTTGTTGATCAGTTACAATAAGCGATATAGCGATACAGTAAGTGTATTCCAGTGGCTATAATAGTAACGTATTTTTAATTTAATTTAACTGTGATGGAGCGTTTGCTGCGGTGGCAATTTCTCTACATACCAATTTCTCTCCTTCCCTTTATCGCATTTGCTTTTTCCCCCTCTACAAATTTCAACTTTAAATCCTTTTTGCGTTTTTGGCAAATTATTCATCATTTCTCTTGATAATTTAATCCAATCCCTGACTCCTTCCTTACGAAAGAAAAACTTTCCCTCACCCTTGTGCCTGAAATCGAGTGCCAATTTGTAGTCATGGTCATCCTTTCCCTTCCATGCAGTCTCCTAATTCATCCACCAATAACGCCTCATCACCAATATGGTATACACCTTGTACACTCCCATGACTTTCTTACTCTTCTCCTGTCTTCCAACGAATCCCATTCCAGTTCCTTTATCATATCACTTGCTGATTGTGTTTTCTGGAAAATTCCAGAGGCAAATCTAGTAGCATTTCTTTCCACACACTTCAACTCCTGTATGTTATACCCATAGGTTGTTCCAGAGATGTGTTGCTTCTTTTAGATTGTGAATATTAATGGCACAGTTATGTTCAACGTTGCGCGGTTGTTGTAATATGGCTGAAATACAGCTAGTACATGGAAGATAACGAATATCGCTCAAAGTAAAACACAGAGAATTAAACTATCTCTGGTTCCATAGCCATTTCTTCGACGTCATTACGCAGTGTGGAGAAGAGTAGCTCCAACAGTAGGGCCTAATGTATAATGTAGTTGAACCTGCTCTCTTTCTTTCCTTCTTTCTTCATCAGTGATTTAGTTTGCAGCAGAGCTATGAAAATGAGGAAAATTCTAAAGCAAGATTAACAAGTATTCAACTTCCTTTCTGGACAGGACATATGCCACGGAAAATAATATCAGTTTTTACTTCATTCTATGCGTTCGACAGAAATAACACAGTCTTTGGGTTATAATGATATCATTAGTTTGGTTACAGAAAAGAAAGTGAGTGATATAATGTAGTAATTTTGAGGGCGAATGTAGGCTGGATGTGTTCGGAAATTGCCAGCAAAGGGTAAATTGACTCTTATGTTGAATAAATACTAAACAAAAGTATTTTTTGTCTTGTTAAATTATTAAAAAGGGTCCAACGATATTAACTGTCCACTTTATTTATTTTTCTGGAATCTGATGTGACACCACATGCTTACTCACGGAATGTGAAGAAATTAGGTCACGGCCTTTCGAAGGAACCGTCTCGGCATTTGCCTAGAGTGATTGAGGGAACCAAGGAAAACATAAATCTGGATGGCCGGACGGCGATTTGAATCCACGTCCTCCCGAATGCGAGGCCAGAACGTTCTGCAAATGCTGACCCAACAAAAAGCGGAAATAACGGTAGGAAGAAGAAGAGATCATTGAAGTTACAGCAAACTTTCATTTAAAAAATACGGTATACACAACCCCCTCCTGGTTCGTATTTCAGGAAACAATAATTTGGCAGTATCTTGCAGAGCAGAATATTTTTATGCTGTAGGAAGCATAGGGTCACTGAGGGAAATGGGGCATTATAAGAGAATGAAGTAAGAACAAACGTATCATTGCTGCTATTCTTTATTTTAATGAATGATTCTTTTCTTGGTTTACAATCAGAAGTTTTTTTTTCAGAAGTCGTAATGTTGTGTAATAGGATAAAAAATTGACCAAATTTTGTGCAGTTATGAAAGTATTTGGACAGGATATCTTGTTTGGTATATCATAATTGAAAGAGGATTAATGCCGGAAACAGTCAACTTATTCGACATAAACGAAAAAAAATAATAGTTTTTGCATAACTGCTGGTTGCAGGTAAGAAATATTAAAGTCTGGGGTTATCTTTCGATGAAAAACCCAGCTGAGGATGTTACAATGTGGAGGTGGTGTGGAAATATTTCAAAGCTCTGCACCTATTAGAAAGAGTAGAAAGAGTTTGAAGGCATAAGTATAGAACCTTGACTTCGAATCGCAAGTTTCTGGTAACCTGGAAAAGATACTCTTAGAACATACGCGTTTTTCTGGAAGCTGGGAGTTTATGTAAGGGTTTCATGTTTTACCTGACACCATTGAGAAAATTTCTTTTTATACTCATGAACTGAGGATTAACGAAGAACATTCCTTAGCATTTAAATCCGACAGCTGTTGAAGCCAAATAATTTGAAATATTTAATATCAACATAAATCAAGCATTTTTATGGAAAGAGTACCTATAGGCGTAATACGGGCGTCTAATATGTGTAATTTTTATTTATAATTTGACATTGATGCGTTAGAAAATCAACAGCTTGTCAGGATCAGTGATAGCAATTAACACAATTAAAGTGTTTGTTATCATTTGGTATCGTATGTGGAAGGGGTCTACCGATAATTTGGTATTAACAGTTATACTTTAATTGACCTGTGACTGTAACGAAATATTATGGGCACACTACGTTTAAATAGCCAGATGGTCTGAAATAGGGTCATGGAGGAACGAACTAGATGAGTCATTCAGTCTAATGAATGACGGAAGAGTTTTCTCAGGGATGTTTACGGTGACACACATTCTCCAAGTGCACGATATGGGATGATCACCCATCTGTGTTGACGAGATACTTCTTGCGACACTTCCTAATCAACGTTGGTAACCACTGAGTCTTCTCAGAGTGACGTCATTAGATGTGACTTGACTGGAGACAGCACTTGACATATAAGTGTGAGTAATACATCGAAAAATAGACAAAATATGTAGATAAACGAACAATAAATAAACATAATAACATTTGTTAATTGTAGGTCTATTATTTCTATTCCTTCTTATGCATCCCTAGGGTAGGAATTACCAATACAGCAGGAGAAAAGATAGTAATTTTTTTTATCTCTGAACCATCCAGAACATTGAACTCGTAGCTTCTTAATAAAAAATAGCTCATAAACTCCAGCCGCAAAGACTATGGCCGAATTCCTTCCTGTTCTTTGCCCGAAATTCTCTCCCAACTCTAATGGTTACGACGCAGACGAGCCATACAGCTCTAACAAAATAGAATAGTGCGCGCAACATATAGAGGCTCTATCAATCTCCCATAGCCCTTAGGTTAAGGGATTCTTGTCAGAAGTGCTTGCCGTCTTGGCATTGCCTTCTTTTATTTGCTGTTTCCGTGTGAGTGCTTGTTTTCTTTTATATTTTTCATTTCTGTTGAGCCTTTTTTATTTTTTATTTTTTTATTTTTATATTTTTTATTTTATTATATATTTTTAAATTTTTATTTTTTTATATTTTTAATTTTTTTTTGTATTTAATTTAATTTAACATTGTAAGTGCTTCCGTTTCGCACTGTATTTGTGGTTTTCTCACGTTTTCTTCTGTCAGCAGCTGGAGTGGTATTCTATGTGGACCCTCGTGTATGTCATACTGTGCTAGAGAGCGAACAAGGTGGTTGTCGCTCTCCTCAGTTTTCTGGTAAAAGTGTATTGAATTTTTTTTTATACCTATCCCGAAGTCTCGGGATCCCCGCTGTCTCGTGGAGGATGTCTG
Organism: Vandiemenella viatica; assembly: GCA_031002005.1. Lineage (NCBI taxonomy): Eukaryota > Metazoa > Arthropoda > Insecta > Orthoptera > Morabidae > Vandiemenella > Vandiemenella viatica. Next base: position 244,367,071 of record CM061919.1, read on the forward strand.
TCGGGAATCTCATTGGCAGGTGGAGTGCTCTCTTCAGCGCCTTGTTTTGCATTCTCTGCAGCTTCTCAATCTGCGTTTTTGCGACATATCCCCATACAGAGGATGCATATTCCATAATCGGACGCACCAGTGCTTGATATAATTGGAGGCCGCATCTGGGTGGTAGTGTGCTACTGTAATTCAACACTGAATAAAGGTGCCCCAGTCGTTGAAGAACTCTGCGCCTGACGTCTTCGAAGTGCGGCTTCCATGTTAGTTTCGTATCTAGGGACACCCCAAGACAGGGCCGGCGTTAGGGGGGGTTAAGCAGGGCAAAAGTACCCGGGGCTCGGGCAACCAAAGGGGGCCCCGCCGGCCTGGATACCTAAATAAATAGAAATCAAACACAAATTTTAAAATCTGGGCTAATAATTTTAAACATTTTTGTATTAAAATTTTCTGAGTTATCCAAAAATAACCAAAGTGTAAAGTAAAAATATTTTACGAGGGGGGGGGGGCCTAAGATCGCTTACCTGGGGCCCGAGAATCGTCGCGCCGGCCCTGTTCGTAAATAATGTTTATTGGTTCTTCAGCCTTTATACAGACTCCGCAGCTTTTACTTTTCTCATCCTTGGTTAGTTTGCAGACAAAATCGGTAAGTTAAAAAAAAAAAAAAAAAAAAAAAAAAAAAAAAAAAAAGTCGTTTCAGATTGTTCTCCTTAAATACAGCTATAGTCATGACACAATAGATACACTGCTTCATTAAAAATACGACATTCATTATTTATTGTTGCAAATACAAAATGGAAATACGCCAGATCAGTTTAGTCACTAGGACCGCCACATCAATACTCATTTCGGTTCATGGCAGATTTTTCTGACTGCCTTGGTGGGCCACAAAAAAGTCTAAAGGTGCGCTTCCTATACGGCGTCAGACGCTGGCTTAGGACTGCTGAGACAGCCGTTGATTGCTACAATGGGAAGCAACGGGACCGCTTCCTCGGGAACGGCCGCGCGACTGTACCGGTCCGAGATCAGTAAGATTCAGCCGCTAACGGAACTGTGGAAATATATCAGACGGAAAACTGTAATTTACTGCGGGTGAGGTTGAAAAATTGGCGAAGAAGTGTTTAAATTTCCTTGTATGTATGACGTTTCTTTACCACAGTACAAAGACAAATCTGTGAAGGAAAATATTTCGAAAAAAAAAAAAATAGCGCAATTCGTTGAAAGATCACGTAATAAAAGTAAAATATAATCTAACATAAATTTATTCATGTTGTTTATTATTTTCGCGTCACTTATTATATATTTATTATTACAGAAGCTTTAAAAAGCTACAAGTTACTCCGCTTAGTGGACTTACAATATTCCACATGGTGAATTGTAATTAAAACTTCATTTAGTAGTTATATTGTACAGGATGTCCACCATGAACCTGACACATTTGATATTGCTGTATATTTCATACTGCTTAGGGTAAAAAGAAAATAATGCATACACGGTCAAGAGTAACTCACCAAGTATAAAAGTATCAGTACATCTCTACATGAGATCCTCTCGTTGCATGAACATCTAGCCTGAATTCAAGTTCCTGCCAGGTTTTCCGTAGCATCTCGTATGTTGCCGCGAAGCTCTTGAAGATCACAAATTTTGTGGCCAGTATACACTTTGTCCTGTACATATCCCCACAAGAATCAGCCTAGAGGAGTAATATCCGGTGATCGAGGCGGCCAATGTGTCGGACCACGCCCTATCCAGCGACCGGGAAATTGGGTGTCGAGAAATTCTCGAACGACCAGGCTCCAATGCGGAGGGGTGCCGTCCTGTTGAAAGATGAAATTCGGTTGTAAATGCATTAAGTGAGCCACAACAAATTGTTACAGCAAGTCGAGGTACGTAACTGTTTTTTCTACAAAGAAAAATAAGCCGATGATCAAATTGTGCATCAATCCACACCACACATTTAATTTAGTGTTATCACGAATGTTTTCCACAATGAAGTGTGGGTTTTGTGATCCCCAAATACGTGCATTGTGTGTGTTGACTTTGCCCGATAAATTAAATGTGGCCTCATCAGAGAAAGCAATAAGAGTTTAAAATGTTGGGTCTTCATCAATGTGATGTAACATGTCAATAGCAAATGCCTGACTAGTATCACTGTCATCTGTTTTCAGTTCATGAAGCAATGCAATTTGTATGCATGAAACCGAAGAGAGTGAAGCAGTACCTTATGTACCTTGGACTTCGGCATCTGCAGTTCTCGTGCCGCTTGTCGAATGGACTATGTTCAAACGCCTATCTCACCGCTGCTACTTGCTCCTTTGATACGCGCTCATTACTGCCACCATGCAATTTCTTCACACTTCCCGTTGCCAAAAAGTGTCATTTCCATTTCTTAATGGTGTTCCATGATGATGGGTCCTTCTTGAACAAACAGTGAAAGTTGAGTTGCACTTGAATCACTTAATTTGTTTCCGCGTACCACCAAATAACTTGAGCTCGCTCTTGCGGTGACGCCATTTACAGTTAAGCTACTAAAACTAATAATAGTCAACAGAACTTCCACAGTTTTTCTACATATTGCAATGCGTGTTACCAACTTACTTCCATTCGTTGATTTTTGGCAGCCAAATGAAAGGTGTCAGATTCGTGGTGGACATCCTGTATTACTGATTGTAACTGATATAGCAAAACATAAAATATTCCGATAGTTCCCACAATTTGTATCATTTTTACTTCCATAAAAAGTTAGCTGTTGTTTCTGCATAGAGACACAATTTTTGTTAGGAATGAAGTGGTCATCAAATAGAACTCAAATTTTGCTCAGGTGGAACTCTGTGGTATAATATTCTTTCATTGACTCATCTTTATCTGTATAGTTAAAAGCTCAATATTAATCATTTTCACAATTATTTTCTTGCATAACAAATAATACACAAAATTAATACTATAAATTTAAATAAATACAAGTGTGAATTTTTAATAATATATGTAATTATGTTAATATAATAAAGCTACAAAGTAGCACTAATGAGTTCTTGCAACATGGTTGTCTTGCCAGGGTGTTAATCGTACACCTGCTCGGCTGTTGAAGTATTCTGGGAACGAGTGTCTCACAGAAAACCCATCAGCATGTGTGTAACCATCGCCCCTTGCTAGTGGTCCAAATTTTAGGTTGGCAGTTGTTCATTTTTTATTTATAATGAGGCAATTTTTTCTTCTTTGAAGAATGCATCTCTAAGCAAATTATACAAACAGCAATTAACAATAACCAAATGATCAGTTGTTTCTGGCTTTATACCTGTCTTCTAACACTAAACGAAATGTCAAATCGCATTCACTAATGACCTTCCATTACCAGAACTGCTGGAAGACTGCCGCGACTGGTGAGTCAGCCACTGGCATTTGATGCTGCACAGGAAGTTCCCCTTAAGTGGGCCACTATTTCCCCACTTCTGGTCTTTGTGACCCAGTTCCCCCACTTCTCCCGTACATACCTTCATCACACTCAACAATAAATGAAGAATTTTGAAACTTCTCCCATGTCAAATGTGTCCTGCCCAATTGAATTTGCTATAAAATTTTATGCAAAATACTTGCACACATCTACAAGGCAGTTTTCTGATTGTCGTAAGTATTAATTCTCCAGATTAAATCCAAATATAACCAGGGAATATAACGTAACATGTTGTCCCCGTCTCGCTATCTTTAATAGGTGTTATCAAAACCCATCTCCTTACAAATTTTTTTAGCATTTTTAGTTCTCATATTCTCGGGATCTGTTTCCAGTTTTTTTCAGTCTGCAACTCCTCTTCTCTCCTATATGTCCCTGCCTCCATCCTCATTTACAATTTTCCAAATACCTTCCATTCCCCTTGGTTTTTATCATTGTGTGTTCCCCCTGCACCTTTAATTTTCTTCATAAGCCCGTCTTTAACTTCTTTCTTTGTTGCTATTAATTCCTTATTTAGTTGTGTCAAGTTCTTCCTACTGCTTTGCCGTTTCTAACTCTGTGGTGCCTCCTTTGTTTGCGAAGGTACAGATACTTTTACGACGCCATCACTGCCTTCTCCTACATGAGGCTCTTACCTCTTCTGAGTATGTTGCAGGTCAAAACTATTACTCTCCACAATTTCTAAAATGTATAGCACCATCACCCTCCATACTAAACCTATTATCTTTTCTTCCTCCCCATAGTAGCTGATCCTGAAGGGCCCCGATTTTTTCTTCTACCTCCCTGATCATATCTTTCTGCTTTATCTATCCCTAAAACGGAGTGTATAATACGATGGAAAAACCTCATTTTTATTACCTGTTGGATATATAACTGAACTATTTTTGAATATAGTGCTTTGCTTTCTCTCACTACTAATCAGCAGCTAAGATCTTGAAAGAATGTAGGCTTTCTTGGCAAGTCAGTTGCGTAAAATCTTTTAGGGCAGGGGTGGCCAACCCAAATGATCTTGCGGGCCACTTTGGAAATGCATCATAACTCCGCGGGCCACATGTAAAATTATATATCCCCATATAAGATTTAGACCCACTCATCATCATCATCATCTTTTTCCGTCTCCAGTCTCCCGGGTGCGGTGTA
>CM061919.1:244372646-244392991 GCA_031002005.1 Vandiemenella viatica
AACGTTCTACGTTATAAGCTGGAACTGGAAGCTCATATTATGGGTATCAGACACAGGAATTCGAGGGGGTGTAAACGAATATATCGAGATCTATCAGTCCGACCTCTTTACAGTCGGGCATGCAGACAGTAATTCTGCCACTATATTAGGAATTTATTTTATTATGCCTTCTGCATGGCCGACCTCTCTATAGTCTTAGTTTTTTTATTATTACTTTACGCCTTGTCGACGGCTAAGGTCATTAGATGCGGGATGGGACTGGGGACGAGGAACGGGAAGGAATTTGGCCATGGCCTTTTTGGAGGAAGCATCCCGACATTCGCCTGCAGTGATTTGAGGAAATCATGAAAACCAAAATATGGATGCCCGGACTAGGATTCGAACCCGCGTCCTCCAGAATGCGATGTCAGAACGTTAACCGTTCACCCACCACGCTCGGTCTCTTAGTTCTCATTTTAGCCACATCGTCAGACTGTCCAATGGCCTAGATGTCGACGCGCCCTAAAGCGCTAAAGACCGCAGCAACAACAACAAAAAGATGTGTCTGTGGAATGTACAGTACCATATAATACAAACAGACACTGGCACACTAGAATAGTTGGTTTGTAAGAGGAGGGCACGAAACGGGGAAAAACCGAGTGAGGTGGATTCGAATTCCAGTTCGGCCAATTTGAGTTTTCAATGGTTTCCTCAAATCACTCCAGGCAAATGCCGGGATGCTTCTTCTAAAGGCCATGGTCGAATTCCTTCCCCTTCCTTGTCCCCAGTCCTTTCCTGCTTCTAAAGCATAGCATAAGCAAAAAAAAAAAAAAAAAAAAAAAAAACGGGTGAAAATATGGAACGCGATTTGTAAGACATAGTTCCCGTAGCAAAGATGGATATCGGACACAGAATTAGCAGTGGTACTAGAACAGATTCATCGTCGATGTCTTTCTCATGTCTCGGAGACGCGCCCATCATGTTACTGCTTTGTTCTCTCGGCTGCAGTACCTCTTGCTATTTATTTTGAGTCTTGCCGTCTTTAATTAAGTGTGGCAGGTACAACTTAACTACAAATGACGAGTCGACGTTTATTAATAACTTGTTAAAACCAGCGTGCGTCGAACATTGCGCCTCCAAAGATTGTTTAATCAAACACAGAATTATTTTAAAGATTTCTGCTTAGAACAAGTAGCGTCATAAACGAGTTGTCTGCACATTAATTACACGATTATAAGAGTCAAAGACTCACAGGCGCAACTACATCACTCCTGTACTTCCACTATAACTTGCATACAAGCAACAACAGGTTGGGCGTCGAAAACAACGGAACATTATAGAAGCGAGTCTTTGGGGGCATCCATAAATTACGTCACACCTTGAAAAAGGGGGGGGGGGTCAACAAAGTGTAACAAGGGGTCGGACGTGTCATAAACTTTGTGACATCACATGCATAATTTGTATCATTTTTTGGCTCGTGGCGGAAAATGAAGATGATGTTGACACATCGAATGTTCCAACAGTATCGACATCAAGAATGAAGTGACTATTGTGCCAATATAAACAGTATCAAGGAATGGGTTCAAAATCCATGGACATATGATGACTCAATTTTGTATCATTAATTCGATTTTTATGTTTTTTGAAAATATTTTTTTTAATGTTTGATTTATTGTTGATATGATTTTTTTAACTAGAAATACATAAATCATTTTGGAAGTGCTGTTTTAATTTATAAATTTAAAATTGCAAAATATGTGACGTCACACCAGGGGGAGTCTCACAAATGTGACAACCTGTGACATGGGGGGAGGGAAGGGTCCAAAAATCATTAAATTCGTGTGACGTAATTTGTGGATGGCCCCTTGACAACAGTTTACCCGGAAGATAAACAATACAGAATGAAACTGTACCAAACTGACTAAAATTGATTACAGAATTCACTTCAAAAGTTTTTGATGGTACTTTGAATGTGATAAATAAGCTGAAATGCCGTTTCATATTAATTGTTTATTTAGTTTTAATAACTTGATTGAGTTACGTCGAAAACGGCTCTGTTCTGTGTGGAAGAGAAGACCAAAACCAGAAACTAACATTTCAATCAGACATATAAAAAGTGGGGGTTGGAATCATTATACAACTACAATCACAACAAAATGGCTCAAAGAATAAGTAAAATTAAAATGCACGTAAATAGAGGTATTTTGTTTTTGATTGCTTGTTCCAAGAATGAATTTATTGGTCTCGTCTGCAGAACTTTAAAGTACGAATGAATATTTAAAAGGATAACCATGTCACTTTATCTCTGCAATTTTAATCCTGCTTTTATTACGGTCAATGTTGGTTTGTGGTGCCGGAATTACTGTACATTCACAAATGAAAATGTAACATCGATGTAGTAATCCTTTTTACGCCATTGAGCGTGTAATAATGAGCTACAAAACGGAAAGTTCCGGTGTTTGGAGAGTCGACCAGAACAACGCGATACCATTCACACACACGCATATCACATCACAGAAATGTCGCAATAACACCACAAACCATATCACATTGCTTCAACACAAACTCATACATCTGTTTTACATTTGAGTTTTAATTAACCGCTGTGGAGACAAAACAAAAACTAGTATATTCGACATAGTCTCATATTTCACTTTGCTACCTCATCACCTTGTCGCGTAATTCTTCACTAGTTAAGTAGCTTTTCAATTCATAAAAAGAGATCTGAGGATCCTGTGAGGATTAAGCTTACAGACGTCATCCAAACTTCTGTTTAAAGAGTGAGATACCCACACAGCGCGAATATTTCAGGATTAATGCAGAATTATGTATGTCTTTACACGAAGTAAACACAAAGTCCATAAACTCGTTGTGAAGTGTACAAACAATTTCTATCCAGGGGCGGATCCAGGATTTTTTTTTTTGGGAGGGGGGGGGGGGGCTTGGCTTGAGTGAATTTTGGTTCAGAGGGCTTGCGTTCAGTGGATTTTGGTTTTGGGGGGGGGCTTGAGTCGGGAAAAAGGTAGTATTTATAGCCTCCTCGGGCCTCAAATCCGTAGAGCTAAAAAAAAGGTCTCAAAACTACAATGTCACGGGTGGACCTAGATACGTTTGGGGGGGCTTGAGCCCCCTAGCCCCCCCCTGGATCCGTCCCTGCCTCTATCTTTAATATTTTTCCGGTAGAGAATAAAAATTAAAACACGAAAAGTGGTAGTTTATCGAAATTTGAAAATCCTTTGCATTGAACTCAATTCCTCAATTAAAGAATTTGGCAGGTTGATATAGCACTGAATGATACTGGCCGCATTGTAACAGGTTGCCGGAAACCAGCCCCTGTCGGCTAAATATACCAAATCATGGGTATAGCACCACCTGACTTTCGAAGAGATGGAGAAGAGGAAACAGACCACAGACACCTTTTGTTTGGACACGAACCTCAACCCACAGGCTAAAGTCAAGAAAGAGCTTCTTACAGTCAACTACATCTTCACTTGGAGCACGCCGTATACAACAATGACGAAATTCGTTGCCTGAAGGGCACTGGAGGAATATCAAAGAGGCACTGGCCGCGGTGTGTAATCAACCATATGCCATATGGAAGGCATTAAATAAATTATGAACTGAAGTGTCCCGATGTAGATCCAATATCAAAAAATGGGGTTACACTACCGAAAACGAACTATGTGAATGTGGTGAGCTGCAGGACCCGCAACATCTTCCAGTATGCAAGAATCTACATGAAACCTGCACTATCGACGACCTTTTTAGGGCAAATGAGAAGGCCATCAGGATTGCGGAATTCTGGTCACACTCCATTTAATTATGTTCTATAGTCCATAAGCTTAATATTAATTAATTAATTTTATTTGTTTTGTTTCAACTTGTAATGTTATGTCCTGGACACGAGAAATAAAATAAATAAATCAGCGCGCTGGTGTAAAAAGTTGAAGATTGCTGCGACTAGATTGATAGTTGCATACCCGATGCTGACAGGACGGCAACACCACATTTGTTTCCAGTTGGACGGCAGCTGACAGGAAGTGAAACACAAATCCTGCGGAGAGACCTGGAGAATTGCCAAGCGAGAAGTCAAGACTCGTAGCAAGAATCCGTTGGCTGGAGAGTAAGACCAAAATTACGAACAATGCAGTATTACTACCTGACATGTGAAGGACGCCTTTTAGAAACATCAGTCACACATCTACAGGGTGGAGGTCCCTGGTCAAGTGAAAGAGGCAGATGCTGACCCCGGTAGCGTAGGGCCTTGGCTGTTGGCTTCAGGGTCGTCAGTTCATGTCCGGCCGAGGGCTTCAGTGAATTTAATTAAGTCTTGAATTGTTAATTATTTTGATAATACTGAACAATGATTAGTACACGTGTGATGAAAAGGAGCCATCCATAAGCCTTTTGATACGACAGTTGGGCGGGCAGATGGAGTGGTGGGGGGTGGGGGGTGGGGGGGTGGTTCACAATGTGTGACACGCTTTGAGAAGAAAATAGTTAGGCTAGGGAACTACTCATTTTCAGTGAAATCTAACATAAGATTCCTGGGAAACCGCACATTAATCAAATAATTAACTCTTGCAATCAAGCGCAGAACATTATTCGATCTTTGACACGCCTTTGGGTGGGGTGCAAATCCCAGTATACTTTTGATGATCTACAGAGCGCTAATTAGATCCAAAATTGACTACGGATGCATTCTGTACAGCAGTGCAAGCTCCGGAATCCTGTCCAGGCTAGACAAGCTACAATATAGTTGTATTCGCACCTGTCTTGAGGCCATAACATCTACTCCCACCAACGCTCTATTGGTGGAAGCCCGGAAGATGCCTCTGCATATTAGAAGACAGTTGCTGTCCGACAAATTCATTGTTGAGAGGTTAGCACACCGGAACCACCCAACTATTTATAAATGTAAAGAGCTGAGTAGCTTGTGGAATAATAGAGGAAGATCGCGACTCTCAGAGATCTATTACAGCTACACAGAGTGGGAAGAACAAACGGACAGAATAATTCCAATAAAGCTATTTCCACCATTCGAATAGTAGCGTAGGGCCAACAGCCATCTTCAGTATGATTCAACTTCCGGTATTTTATATCACTCTTGAGGATAGGCAATACCCAAACCTCAGTATGTTAGTACAGAGGTATCTTACGGAAAACTGGAATAACGCCGTGCATATATATACGGATGGATCTAAAACTGCCCCAGGAGGTAACGTAGGATGTGCCTTTTTCTGTCCCTGCACCAAGTATCAAGGTATGTATAAACTTCCATCAACTACATCTATATACACTGCAGAAGCATTAGCTATTTTAGAGGCAGTCAGGTATTGCTCAACACTAACAGAGAGGAAGTTTCTCATCATCTCAGATTCTAAGAGCGTGTTGAACTCTATTCAAACCAAATATTGGGGCAAGAGAACTAATCAGATTATAGTAAATATAGTTCAACAGGTAGTAGAATGCTCAAGAAGAAACAGAGCAATCAATTTCCTCTGGGTGAAGGCGCATGCAGGGGTAGTCTTTAACGAAAAAGTAGATGAGTTGGCAAAGCAAGCAGCTAGAATAGGTGTCGCCCTAAAAACTCGGTTACCGTATTCGGACTATCTACCACAAATAAAAATCAAGGTAATGACAAATGGCAGAGTGAATGGGACATCAGTAAAAAAACAAGGGGACAATACTATGGCAATATCCAGCCCCGAATTCCTACCCGTCCCTGGTTTTCCAGCTCCTTGTAACATAGGGGGGTTATCACCACCATAATTAGAATACGTTTTAATCACGGTATATTCGCTCAGCACCTACATCGTCTAACCATCATAAATTCAGATATCTGTGAATATTGCAATTCGGAAGTAGGTGACACAAACCATATATTTTTCGCTTTTCCAAGATATAAAGCCCACAGACCTAAAATCTTGAAAGATCTTAACAACTTTGGTATACCTTTTCCAACAAGTATTTCTTGTCTGTTGCATGGCAACAATGTGATTGTATATAAATTGTTAGCCAGTTTTATAAAAGCAACAAACATTAAGATTTAGCAAATAAGTCCTTTTTATAATGTGTTAATTCCTGTATATAAATAATCATTTAATGTGTATATAAAAATCTCCTTTATATTTTAATTATACTGTAATTATTGTTTGTGCGCGGAGAGCCTTGTACCCCCCACTGTTGGTACAGAGTCCTCTATTTACTTGTTTTACTAATCCTTGATTTTGTAAACATGCATGTATTTTTTTGAGAAATATTCCAGCTGATGTGAAATTAATAGTTTATTATAATTATCCTGTAAATTTGTTTATCTGTACAATGCTTTACTGATTTGTACCAAGCCAATCTTATATATAAAAATCAATGTTTGTGCGTTTGTGGGTTTGTTCGTCTTCTATGCATTCCTATACCATTTATCAGATTGCAATGAAACTTTGGAGAGTTTTTCGAGTGAGCGTCTGCGAAGGTTCCTGTGAAAAAAAATATCCAAAAAGTCACCCCCTATTCCCCATAACACCCCATAATTTAGGCAAAACCACATTTTTTATCCGATTTAGATACGAATTTGTACACTTATACTTTAAAACAAACATAAAAATACTGCCTACATACGGTTGCCGAATATTAATCCCCTCGCCCCCTTTCCACCCCCATAATTTTTTCACTCCATAATTTAGGCAAACCACATTTTTTATCCGATGTAGATAGGAATTTGTACACTTATACTTTAAAACAAACAGAAAAATACTGCCTACATATGGTTTCCGAATATTCATCCCCTCTCCCCCTTTCCAACCCCATTACGTTTTTACCCCATAATTTAGGCAATACCACATTTTTTATCCGATTTAGATAAGAATTTGTACACTTATACTTTCAAACAAACAGAAAAATACATCCTACGTATGGTTTCCGAATATTCATCCCCTCTCTCCCTTTCCAACCCCATTACGTTTTTACCCCATAATTTAGGCAAACAACATTTTTTATCCGATTTAGATAAGAATCTGTACACTTATACTTTAAAACAAACAGAAAAATACTGCCTACCTATGGTTTCCGAATATCCATCCCCTCTCCCCCTTTCCAACCCCATTACGTTTTCACCCCATAATTTAGGCAAACCACATATTTTATCCGATTTAGATAAGAATTTGTACACTTATACTTTAAAAAAGAGAAAGAAATACTGTACATATTAATTTCACAAAAACCCAATCCCTCTCCTCTCTTTCCACCACTTTAATTACCCCCTCTTCCCCATAACACCCCATAATTTAAACAAACCCGCAAACCGTTCGTCCGATTACGGTGAAGCTTTGGTGAGTTGTCGACGGGATGACAGAGAAGGTTCCTGTCCAAAAAAAAAAATTAAAAAACCCACCCCTCCTCCCCATAATTTAGACAAAACCACATATTTCATCAGATTTCAATGGGAATTTGCACACTTATACTTTGAAACAAACAGAAAAATACTGCCTGCATATGTTTTCCAAAGCGCATCCCCTCTCACCCTTTCCAACTGAAAATGAATGAAACAGCAGTTTAAAATTTATATGTAAATATTTTTTCATTTAATCTATGTGCCTATTCAAGTCCAGCAATAGTGAAGCATTGCCGGGTAAGCTAGTTATCTATATAAATAGCTGAAGGCTGTATAGTGCCATTTGGCGCTTCAGGCCAAATAAAATAAAATAAAAATAAAAAAATAAAAGGGGGGGGACTGGTAGTAAGCTCCATAACATAACGCTTGAAGTGCTATTTTAATGAAGTTCTGAATTTAAAATTGCAAAATATGTGATGTAATTTTCTTTTCTAAAAAAGAAAAACATACTGGTCCCTGTTATCAGTGTAAACACGCAAGGAATGAAACTTCTATGTATTTTCTGCGTATATTGACTGCGTTTTTTCCGAGTATTTTTTTGATTGTTCATTCGCACTTGAATAGACAAATGAATTCTTATTGAATATGTACAGGAAATAGGAACATTGTGCCGCATTGCCGAGCCGGCTGTAGACAGGGCGCTAATTACCATGCTTTCGACGATGACAACAACAACAACAAGGAACTTTCGCAACCATAAAGTGCTGTGCTCCACCCATAGTTTAAACAAGTTCTTTCTAAGTCCGGGATCAATATTTGAAACTAAATATACCTCCTCTTCATCAAGGCTCTTTTTGCTATTGTTATCCTGCTTTTAACATCATTCCTGTTTCGGCCATCAGTTGTAATTTTACTTCTTAAGTAGCAGAATTGATTTATTTCTCTATCGCATCCGATCCTATCTTTATATTTAATCTACTATTATTGGTGTCATTTCTGCTACATTTCATCGCTTTATGTTTAGTCCAAACTCTTCTTTCGGTATTGTTCATACCATTCGGTACCTTTCAATATCCTCGGCCCATTCGACTATCAATACAATATCATCAGCAATTTCATCTTATTCTAGTCATCTCTTGACAAAATTTCAAAAGAGTCTGAATATACCCGGTTTTTTAAAGGAGACCAATAACTTAACTTAAATTTGGTTTCACGTAAACAAAGCAAAAGTTTGCTAGAAATAAACGATGGCTGTAACACAACAAGCGATGATCAGCAATGAAACTGGAATATTTATCGGAATTTATACAAGAAGGTGTCGCGTATTACAAGACCTCCCGCAGGGTAGAGTATTGGGACTATTCCTATTCATTATTCTAACGAATGATTGTGTTGATGGTTTACAGTCAGCATTTAGATTGTTTGCAGATGACATAATGGCGTACAATAGGTTCAAAACAAGAGAAGGCTGAGAAGAGTTTCAAGGTGGCCTGGATCGAATATCTAAATTGGTAGGTCAACATTGAAAGAAGATAAATGCATTATTAGGTGCACAGATAAAAAACAAAAAGTTCTATATGATTATAAGGTGGGGTCAGAATTACTTGTTGAAGGGTGTAAGTGTAAATATCTTGGCATAACGTTTAATAATAAACTGAACTGGGCATAGCACATTGGGCAGGTGGTTGGAAAAGGCTATAAAATCCTTCATTTACTGGAGAAGGTGATGAGAGGATATACCAGAGAAGTTAATGAATTGGGTTACAAAACATCGGTCAGACCATTGCTTGAAGATGGTGGTATAGTATTGGGTCTACATTATGAGTATCAAATACAGAAGTTGGAGGCCTTGAAAAGAAGAGCAGCTATATTTGTCTGTGGAAATTATCGCAGGATTCAGTCAGTATCTGATATGATAAAGGAGCTGGACTGGGAGTCATTAGAAGACAGGAGGAGGGTGAAGAGAGTGCTGGGAGTGTACAAGGCATAGAGGGAAGAGATGACCCTGACCATAAGCTGGCACTCGATATCATGCATAAGGGAGTGGAAAATTTTTAATTTGGTGGGTAAGGGTGTTAGGGATTCGAATAAATTTGCCAAAAACGCAGAAAGAATTTGATATTAAAATTCGTAAATCGCTTATGTAAATGGGCGGAGGATTTTTAACACTCAAAGGGTACAAGATAATTTTAAACAATAGTAAAAAGGGGGTAATTAGATGACATGGGGAGTTGCTCCATCGCAATTAAATTAATAATAATAATTAGTGCACTATGATCATCATCTCCTTTACTCAAAGAGCCAGGCTGGAAGGAATGTCCCCTTTATAGCTGCTTCCTTGGGAAATTTAACTGAACTGATCTACCATCCCTTCCCCAATGATGAAAGTGCGCGTTCTGTTACCGTGTGTGGATGACTGATGAGTATGTGTCAGTGCGGGTGTTTTTTACGTTGTAAATGAATGAAAGATGAAGGAAGAAAGAGGGTGAAACCCGGTGCCGAGCCACTCAGGCCTACTCTTCCGAAATACTCGATTTCAGATACAAGGGTATGGGAGGATTTTGTTTCGTAGGTAAGGTGGGAGGGATTGGAATAAGTTACCACGAGAAATGGTTAATAATTTACAAAAAAAACTCTGAAAGAATTTAACCTTGAAATTTATGGAGGGTAACAGTACTTGAGTACAGTAAAGACGGGAATGGGTGTGAAGGGAAAATGCCACCGGAGCGTGTGCTCCATCACAATTAAATTAAATTAAATTTTTTGTGTAATGATATAATATGTTTTGACTCTATACTGAAATTGAAAACCGACCATAAAATAGATATGTATTTCGTATAAATCTACACGTTGAATGGTAAGATACTCGGCTATCTTCAGATGTTTTTTCTGTATTCTCTGTCCCTAGAAGCTGTTATATAGCAAACTAAGAAGCATGTTTGTATAACGGTTTAATATATTTTAACTTTAAATTAATTTTTTTAATTCCTATAAATCTACCACTGTGAAGATCCATCTGAATATTTTATACCTGTTCCGTTTTGGTAACAAAGGAGAAACGGTCCTTATACAAGAAACTTCCTTGCTCCAGTAAAAGCATGTTACTGATCAAATTCTAACCATAGTAGAAATAAGTTTCAAAGCATCATTATTAACAGGGGTTTAAGCTAGTTAAAAAAAGAATCGAAACAAAAAAAAAAAACAAGTGAACAGTATTACGGGCTGCAGCTAGTACGCATTCGGGAGGACGCCGGTTCGAATCTCCGTCCGGGCATCCAGATCTGGGTTTTCCATGGTTTCCCCCAGATCACTCCAGGCGAATGCCGGGATGCTTCCTTCAAAAAGGCCATGGCCGAATTCCTACCCGTTCCTTGTCCCCCATCCCATCCCGCCTCTAATGACTACGCTGTCGACGAGGCGTAAAGCCCAAACAAAAAAAAAAATGCAGCTATTAAAATTATAGAAGATTTCTGTAGCGACTAGAAGATTTTCTCTGTCACTGTAGAGTTATTACCAGTTAGGGAGCGTTCATAAACTTCTTGGCTTGGTATATGGGGGAGGAACTGGAAAGCTACGCTGGGCTACGTGAGGGAAAGGGGGAGGAAAGCTTCCGAGCATAGCTATGTAGCTTTTCATTCATATTATTTCTCACAGCTGAAATAATATACAGAACACCCAACAGCATGTTCCGTCGTTTAATTACCTCCGTATGTAATTTAAGATCGTCTGTCAAGAGAAAACAGCGTAAAATTTCTTCTGGAATCAATGAGGAAAAAAGCTACGTGCAACGCGGGGAGGGATTGGGGGGGGGGGGTAGAGGCAAAAGCCACTTCAGGGTACGCGAGGGGGGAGGGGGGGGGTTCACAGGAAGCCGAAATGGAGCTATATAGTTTATGGACGCTCCTTTACTGGCATAGTAAGTATGCGATATTCTATGTAGATCAGGTGTCAAATGAAAGACGAGAGGTTGCGCGAATGCACGTCATAGTGACAGCTTGGGATTATTGTGTTTCTTCGTAAGCGAATCAGTGTCCAGACGTCAGCTGTGACGGAGCTGCTTACGCATGCACTTCGCCTCCAATTGACATCCCGGAATCACAGCGCGAATCAACTTCTGTCGGAGCGCCTTGTTTGACCCAACACTGTTCGAGAGAATTCAACACCCGGTAAATAGCCGTGGTACAACGCCACTTGTTATTCCTGTCACACGCTGTCATACAGACACCACGATTTCATTTAGACCTGCACCACTGATTGAATCAAATCAGAGACAGACTTCAATGAGTATCCGTTTGGTAACAGAGCGGTCGTACGTCGTCCAAACAGGCTGATAGCATAAACTCAATTTTCCTCTCTATTCCCGCCAATTCACTCTAAACTCCTTTGTCTATATTTCTTCCATTTTCTGTGCAATCTGAGAAAACGAGCATACCGCCTTTTGATATTTTGACAGCTTCTTGCCATTTCTTAATTCTTATCTCTGTTGTCAAATGGCATCTATTTAAATATGTTATGGGAATGTGTTAAGTAATGTAAAAATGCTTGAAGTTGATGAAAAAGCGCCGGGTAGAGGAATTTTTAATAGATAAAAAGCCATCAGAGTTGTGGTAGGAAATGCAGCAACAAAAGAAGAACGAATAGAAATGGGTGTGCCACAGCGTATCGTATTGGGACCATTGCCATCAGGGCCAGTTTAAGGCTACCGCAAGAACCGCAGTAGCGGGGAGCCCCAAGCTGGGGAGGGGGGGGCACGATCCCCTTCAAAATATGTCCTTACTTAACGAACAATTTTCCTGCTAAAACAAATAATCAACAAATTTAGAATGTTAACAAGCTGCGTTCACAATAGGCGTTTCCGAGGCATGGAGTTCCACGAGAAGTCCTTCATCAAATTCAATTTTGAGAATGTCGTATCTAATTTAATTACAATGTATTTAAAGTTGTGTATTGCTCTGTACCTGTTTGAGCAATTTATGTAATTTCGTTCTAATAAACTCATTCATCTTTTGACGTTTCATATAAAAAGTTACTGAATTAAAATGTGTATGCCTGCTCAAGTGTCTCCAGACACAAAAACCTATATGTACTAGCAAAGAAAGGAAAGAAAAGAAATTTCGTATTATAAATATAATAGCTATAAAACTGAATACAAAAACAATTTTATTTGACACAATGGGCAGCAGGGCTTAGCCAGAAATGAAAGTGACAGTAGTTGGGAGATCCATATGAGATGCATTGATAAAACACCAAACACTCGGCGAAGTTGGTCCCGTTCAACTGATACTCAATAAATTGCTGGCTCGTTTGAACACAGATATAGAGAAACATCGGTCCGTTTCTTTAATCGTTGTATCGACTCTACACATATGTGTGTGTGTGTAAAGTCACGAAAATTATCAAAAGTGTAGCCAAAAGTACATCTAGAAAAGAACTACGGTGCCCTGAAATCAAACTTCGCAGGGGGCCCCGAAATTCCTTAAGCCGGCCCTGATTGCCATTCGTTATTCTAATGAATGCTCGTGTTAATGGTTTACAGTCAGAAGTCAGGTTGTTTCAATATAACATAATGCTATATAATAGGATCAAAACGAGAAGCCTGTGAAAAGCTGCAGGGTAACCGGGACAGGATATCTAGCTGGGTAGGTCATCCTGGGATGAAGATAAATACAAAGAAGAGTTAGCTGATTAGGTGTACAGATAAAAAAGTCAAAAATTGTTTATGATTGTGGGATGCTTATTGAAGACCTAAGGAGTTCAAAGGAGAGCAGCTTGATTTGTCTCTTGAAATTACCGCGGAACATAATCAAAAACTAATGTGATAAAGGACCTGTAACGGGAGTCATTGAAAGACAGGAGGAGACTGAAGAGATTCATTGGAGTGTACCATGTGTATATTGGTGATGAGGCGCGGAAAGATATTGATGAAAGTGGTGTATGGAAGAAAAAAGATGACCATGATCAAAAGCTGGCTCTCGATATCAGGCATAAGGATGTGGGAAAATTTCCTTAAGGGAATCAGGAGCAGGAATAAATTACCAAGGAAAGTAATGAATAATTTACCAAAAACTCTGAAAGAATTAAAAAATAAAATCCACAAAGGGCAACATTAGGCGGACACAAGGGAGGGAAAGAATTGGTGCCTAGGGAAATTGCCACCACAGATAGCACTCCATCGGAAATAATTGTTTGAGGGTCAATATTAAATTGAAGTTGGCATAATCAAAAGATGGCTGACTAGTTTTGAGGACTCGTACAATAGCACTGAGAAGATGACAAGCTAGTAGCCAAGATTAACTTCAGGGTGGGGCAAAAACAAGGAAATTTAATACTCGTTGAAAATTATTTTACTTGAAAAAAAAAATATATTAAAGACTCATTTAACTTATTTAAGCACTAGTCTGCAAGGTTTCTGCTGGCTAAATTTTTGACAAAATATATTTTTTAATATTAAAAGTGGAAATTTTTATTTTCATATATTTTTTGCTCGGTCTACTTGACGTAGGGAGATGGGGATAAGCGCCCCACCTAGGCTACTCCCATGGGAAAGGAAGAAATAAATATGGCATGAGTGAGACAGTATGCAAGACACGGCAAGACAAAGTGTCCTTAAATTTATTCAACGTTGGAGATTGAGACTGAAATAAAATACGACAGCGACCTAAGATGGACTATACTATAAAGGAGAAGCTGTTTTCGAAATAGAGAGAAAACCATAATGTGCAGGACGCGTCTTATTTACCGTTGGCATTGTGGTAGATTTCTTTTTAATTGTATCAGCCTCGGAAGGGAGCGAAATGGTACACATTCAGGTCACGGAAAAGAATGCAATATTTTTTTGGACTACACAAAATAATTGACCACAGTTAATTTTTTTGACAAGTGGGTTCTTTGACTTTTTTCTGCTTCGCAGCTGCGCCTATATTCGGCAGAACGGTCATTTTCAAAGCTAAGGAGAGTCCACTCAGTGAAAAAGACAAAGATATTCCTTCTTTTGCTGTTTTCTTTCCTTCCCTATGGAGATAAAAAAAAAATATCCGTTGCCCCGTAACATTATTCGCTGAAATTTTTATCTATTTATGGCAATGAAAACATTCTCAAATTACTACTATGCTGTACTACTTGTTTGTGAAAGAAAGTGGTGTGACTGTATTCATTGTGGAAACACGGAGTCGATTATTCCGTGGAACTATTGTTGCTTCGCTGATAATCGATATTACCACTCCTACTGTGCAGTGAGCTGCTTTGGTTACTTACTGGAGGATAGAAATGCTACAACCTGCCCCAACGAAAAATCGTACGCGGACCATTGCCGTTTGAGAGGCGTTCGGATACATTTCTGGAGAGGGGTGTACCTGGTATGTGCGAACAAAACCCACCTGACAGAGGGCCTAACTCGCGGTCTTCCAGAGATTTACGAGTGCTGCTCAGGTAGTTTCGGCTAACAGTCCAATACTCCTTCAAGGCCAAACCTCTTTGGAATAAAACTGACCAATGCCCTCACAGCTAGCAGTTGTTCTTTCATAAGTAGCAATTTTTTTTTTTTTTTTTTTTTTTTTTTTTTTTTTTTTTTTTTTTTTAACTGCTTAACGTCTCCTATAACAACTAGGTCTTTAGAGACGGGAAAGGATGGGGGCAAGGAATGGAAAGGAATTCGGACATGGCCTTTTGAAGGAAGCATCCCGGCATTCTCCTGGAGTGATTTGGGGAAACCATGGAAAACCCAAATCTGGATGCCCGGACGGGGATTCGAACCACCGTCCTCCCGAATGCGAGGCCAGAACGCTAGCCGTTACACCACCATTCAAAATTGTCCACTTTTCCTATGTCAGGTGATGTTAAGATAGAGGTTATTACGACTTACCTGAAATCTACAATAATACACAGCAAAAGTGGGAAAGCTATTGGCTCTCTGATTTATTAAATACTAGCTGACCCGGCATTTTAAACTGCTGTTTCATTCATTTTCAGTTGGAAAGGGTGAGAGGGGATGCGCTTTGGAAAATATATGGAGGCAGTATTTTTCTGTTTGTTTCAAAGTATAAGTGTATAAATTCTTATCTAAATCGGATAAAAAATGTGGTTTGCCTAAATTATAGGGTAAAAACGTAACGGGGTTGGAAAGGGGGAGAGGGGATGAATATTCGGAAACCATACGTAGGCAGTATTTTTCTGTTTGTTTTAAAGCATAAGTGTAAAAATTCTTATCTAAATCGAATAAAAAATGTGCTTTGCCTAAATTATGGGGTAAAAACGTAATGGGGGTGGAAAGGGGGAGAGGGGATGAATATTCGGAAACCATACGTAGGCAGTATTTTTCTGTTTGTTTTAAAGTATAAGTGTACAAATTCTTATCTAAATCGGATAAAAAATGTGGTTTGCCTAAATTATGGGGTGAAAAAATTATGGGGGTGGAAAGGGGGCGAGGGGATTAATATTCGGAAACCGTATGTAGGCAGTATTTTTATGTTTGTTTTAAAGTATAAGTGTACAAATTCTTATCTAAATCGGATAAAATATGTGATTTGCCTAAATTATGGGGTAAAAACGTAATGGGGTTGGAAAGGGGGAGAGGGGATGAATATTCGGAAACCATACGTAGGCAATATTTTTCTGTTTGTTTTAAAGTATAAGTGTACAAATTCTTGTCTAAATCGGATAAAAAATGTGGTATCGCCTAAATTATGGGGGCGGAAAGGGGGCGAGGAGATTAATATTCGGAAACCATATGTAGGCAGTATTTTTATGTTTGTTTTAAAGTATAAGTGTACAAATTCTTATCTAAATCGGATAAAAAATGTGTTTTGCCTAAATTATAGGGTAAAAACGTAATGGGGTTGGAAAAGAGGAGAGGGGATGAATATTCGGAAACCCTACGTAGGCAGTATTTTTCTGTTTGTTTTAAAGTATAAGTGTACACATTCTTATCTAAATCGGATAAAAAATGTGGTTTGCCTAAATTATGGGGTAAAAACGTAATGGGGTTGGAAAGGGGGAGAGGGGATGAATATTTGGAAACCATACGTAGGCAGTATTTTTCTGTTTGTTTTAAAGTATAAGTGTACCATTTCTTATGTAAATCGAATAAAAAATGTGATTTGCCTAAATTATGGGGTAAAAACGTAATGGGGTTTGAAATGCGGAGAGGGGATGAATATTCGGAAACCATACGTAGGCAGTATTTTTCTGTTTGTTTTAAAGTATAAGTGTACAAATTCCTGTTTAAATCGGATAAAAAATTTGGTATTGCCTAAATTATGGGGTGAAAAAATTATGGGGGTGGAAAGGGGGCGAGGGGATTAATATTTGGAAACCGTTTGTAGGCAGTATTTTTATGTTTGTTTTAAAGTATAAGTGTACAAATTCCTATCTAAATTGGATAAAAAATGTGGTATTGCCTAAATTATGGGGGTGGAAAGGGGGCGAGGGGATTAATATTCGGAAACCGTATGTAGACAGTATTTTTATGTTTGTTTTAAAGTATAAGTGTACAAATTCCTATCTAAATCGGATAAAAATGTGGTTTTGCCTAAATTATGGGGTGTTATGGGGAATAGGGGGTGACTTTTTGGAATTTTTTTTTCACAGGAACCTTCGCAGATGCACACTCGAAAACTCTCCAAAGTTACATTGCAATCTGATAAATGGTATAGGAATGCATAGAAGACGAACAAACAAACATTGATTTTTATATATAAAAAAGATAAGAAGATCTGCTTCAGTTAAATGTGAACGTACCGTATGAACTTCAGAAAGTTATTAAGCTACCCACGTAATCAAACATTCACTTACAGATTAATAAAACCAGATAAAAAAAACTTTTAGTACTATTAAAACTGAGCAATATGCACATCTATTCGGAGTTCCCAGCTATCATTCTTATAGTGGGCTATCTAGCAATAACACTGACAATAAATAAACTTTTAGCCACATGGAGAAAAGCAACTAGTCACTACATGTTTGTATCGACCTTTTTGTTTTGTAAATATTTCAGCAAACCTATTGAAAAAGTTAAAGAAGTGACGGGCGTAAAATTATGTTGGGATTTAGGGTGAACTAAAATTCCAAAATTTAACCTGGTTAATTCCTGCGTAGGTGCATAGCATTGGTGATTGGAAAAGTCTACCTTAGAAGTCTATACCAGAAGCAGACCATCAAAAATGAAGTTTCACTAAAATTCGACCACCAATACCCTCTAGAAACAATTGTAAGTTTAGTAAGGCATTCTGCAAATATATTTATCATTGTAATACCGAACAAAAGTCATCGCCATACACGGTGGATGCGTAGCGGATTCCAGATCATTGTCGACCGCAAAAACTGCACAAACATAATAATTTTTTTTTCAGTGGCTTTCGGCATCTACGCCATACAGCGAGCTCGATGGTAATTTTTTCCAGCTAACCAGACACATCACAGGATGGACATAACATTCACAGACACAGTTAAAAACCCAGGCCCGCGGCCGGACTCGAACCGGCGACCAACTGCATGCGTAGTTGGCACTCTAGCCCCTACGCTACCGAGGCCGCCAAGTACCAAAATAACATGAAACACAGTTGTAGATATTTCACCACACTCTAACAGATGACACTCGATATCCTTTTTCAAGGTAGACCATCCTCCATTACCTCGACGTCTACAATGTGTAAACTTTAAGTAAAATCACGTACACAATTAGTACAGGATTATTTTGAACGAAAAATTTAATGTCCTGTGGTCTTAATGAGCTGATGAGAGGGTTTCAAGTTACCGGTATTTCACTTCTGATGTGAAACGGACCTAGAGTATTACGTGGAATTTAAACCATGAAATATTAATATGGTACTTCGAATCATTTTGTCACTGCTAAACGGGTATCAGTAGATCTGTGATGTGACTGAAAGTCGATTATCATAAACACTATAGATTAATAACTTGAACCTTGGAAATTTTTCGCAGTTGCTGTTTATTGGATTTAAATCTAAAACATCAGCCAACAAAAATTTTACGAAGGGCTATTTATAAACGGACACATTTCGCCCTTAAGGGATGAGACGTCATGAGTGACTGTACAATTTCTACTATTATGGCAAAGTAACATTACAGTAACACAAAAACACTGTACTTACAATTTACTTGCAGCGAATACCTGTCGGTCTGGAACAGAACAGTTGCACAAGCAATAGCGCCGATTTAATATTGGATTTTATTAACACTGTGACCGCTGAATTTGATATGATTGTACTGTTGGTACCATCTGAATAGTGCAGTCATCAACATTATTACCCTTATGCGTTTACAGTAGTGCCAACTCATTTTTTTACCAGTGCTCTTGTATCCGTGTTCTAGTATATTAAAATATTTCTGTGATTTTGAAAGGTAAATTCTCGATTCTCGTAGTTCCTTCCTCAAAGGTTGCAGCTAGTTCTTCGGCGTTACCAACCTTACACAAAGTGCGACAGACACACCGCTATCCGTGCAACACGCATAGGGTTTGACGTAAGTTCCAAAGCCAGGATTATAATTCTGACGTTACGAGACCGTCAAGATGTAACACGACCTCGGTAGCTTTCCGTTCAAGTAACGCAAACACTAACTTACTACTCGTCTTTCTTTAGGGAAAAGAGTGACTGTACGGAATATCTGTACAGTAGACGCAATTTACTATTTCAGAAAAAGTAAGTAGTTACCCATCATTCAAATATCTCCGTTGGAATGGGAAGTAATCCTTAGAACATCTACATTTAATTTGATACTCTGTGAAACAGAAACTGCTACACCGAGCGTAGTGGGTGAGCGGCAACGCTCTGGCCTGGCGTTCAGGGGGACGCGGGTTCAAATCCCCGTCCAACCATCCAGACTTCTGTTTTCCATGGTTTCGCGAAATCACACCAGTCGAATGCCAAGGTGGTTCCTTCAAAAAGCTGTCGCTTTATTCGCGTTCCTTGCTACACATCTTTTCCGGGCTCTAATTACCACGGTGTCGACGAGCCGTAAACAACAAAAAAATGCAACTGCTACATCCACACAAGGGAAATATTATAAGTTTCAGTCATCACGATAAAATAATTGCACTACGTAGATGTAATTCGATCTGTATAATCAATAACTGATTAATATGTTTATGTTGTAAATTCGCGAAGCAATTTTTCGTACTGATATTTAGTACTGAAGCCCTGAGTAAAATAATAATATCAAATAATTAATATCATTTAATGCAATGTGGTTCACCGAGAAAGAGAAATACTTGCAGGAAGTGAGGATTGCACAGGAAAATATCCAGAAACGTATTCGAGTCAAGAAGAAACTCCAATAGCACCGTAGTTCCCAAGAAAATCTGAAACTACAAACTAGCAAAATGAGAACTGAAAAGAGGAGGGAACATCACAGGAAACAAATGTTGTAGTACTGGTTGAAAGTTAAAGCGCAGGTGCAAGGAAAATGAAAAGGACAGCTGAAGTAGCGAGGTCCGTAGATGGCCGAAAAAAAAAAGAAAAGATATACAATGCAATCGAATTTTTTGTTTATTTTATTTTTCACTGAAAGCGTTTCAGTTTAATGTAACTTATCAATCCTTATCGACTGTAGCGAAGCCTAGCGGCTTAGCTCTGAATTGTCTCATACTGGCGTGACCTTGATAGTTAATTCAGAATAATCTCTTTATCAATGCATGATGTTTCCAAAGCGGAGACTTTAATAATCAAAATGATACCTCATTAATCGATTACGGTTAGGTACGAACGAAGATAAGAGAGCGTCCATTCATGACGTGAGGTTGATATGGGGGGAGGGGGTGAATCCGGCGAAATCTCACGAAACCTCACCAAGGGGGAGAGGGAGGAGGGGTCAACGGAAATCTCACGTGAGGTTTTTAAATTCTAGTAGGATGGCCGAGCTAAAAAAAAAAGGTCTACAAGTGATGCGAAAGTCCACTTTAGGGGGGGGGGGGGATTTGGTCCTAAACCCGGCCTTAGGCGAAAGTATAACCGCCCTTGGGAGCATGAGACCTAAAAAGGTCCCAAAAACTTACGAGGTCGATTAGTAGGGGACGGGTGGG
>CM061919.1:244393991-244498343 GCA_031002005.1 Vandiemenella viatica
AACGGGATTCTTACCCGCGTTCTCCCGATTGAATGGCCAGAGTGTTACCGCTCACCCACCACGCTCGGTACTTCTTAAAGAAATCTTTTTACAAAAAGGTGAAGATCATTCACGTAGAGGCCATTAAGGCCTTTCGATGGGATCGGTGGAGATAGAATACTGTACTTATTTTCAAGACATCAGAGATGAGACGGAGGTTATGTAAAGCACCAACTTCCTGAATTCTTTACATACCGAAGAATAATTTTCATCTACGTGTACATTTTTGGAGTTTGTTGAATAGGCGTGGAGGAGGGGTGCAGTTCCGGGTGTTCAGTTTCGAAGATTTGAATCCCACACTCCTAATTCATAGTCGCTCGTTTATCCGATTGAACTATGTGGTCACCAAAAACCTTTACTAAAATCCTTGAAATCTGGTCATATTTTATTATTCACTCACGATTTCAGCTCTTAGAAATTATTATTTTTCTGTCATCACTCTCTCTACTTGCTTGATGTAATTTTCCATCTCTTCACAACTTGTTTTAACCACTTCATCTCAATATGTCCATTACATACTACGTTCTCAATTATTTGCTTCATTTATTCTAATCTTTGGTTTCCTCTCCAGTTCCTTTGAATTTTCCTTCCAATAAAGTGTTAATCAATGTGATCCAACATATCCGTTTCTCTGTGTGCGAAAATATTTAAAAATTTGTACTTTATCTGTTCACTTAATTTTAAAAATCTTTCTATGGACCTACGTACACACTTTGACAATAAATTTGGCCGCCGCTGAAAAATTCTATGACTCTTATTTTGCACAATCTGGCTTGCCAGTATTGCATTACTGTTTCTTGGGATGACATTGATGTCAGATTGTACAAAATAAGAGTCATAGAATTTTTCAGCGGCGGCCAAATTTATTGTCAAAGTGTGTACATTTCACTAGCTTCAATTTTAATTCTTTCTCATCATCATGCGTCTCTAATCTCCTGGGTGTGGTGTAAGAGCACTCTAGACCATGGTTCATCTCTCTCTTGAAATTATAGTTTTACCAGATCGAACTATCTCTTCCTGGACCGGCCTATAGGTCTTTTACCCTACTTTTTTTTTCAGCCATATCTTTGCTACTCTCATCGTGGCCGTCAGTAGACAGTGGAATATTTCTTTGAAAATAATTTCTAAGAGCTGAAATCGTGAGTGAATAGTAAAATATGACCAGATTTCAAGGGCTTTAGTAGAGGTTATTGGTGACCACATAGTTCAATCGGATAAACGAGTGACTATGAATCAGGAGTGTGGGATTCAAATCCTGGTAAAACTACAGATTTGTCTTCGAAACTGAACACCCGCAATTCATTGTTTGGCTCTCTTTACGGATCACTACATTCCCGATCTTATCTCTTCTGGTCTTCTGTGCTATTGTTCCTTTTTTCTGTATTCTTCAATTCGAAGCTTTAAAATAATTCATCTTCCACGTATAGATTATTCAACATCCGTAGCAAATGCGGAATATTCCATTATAACCGGTTAAATGGCCAAAGCTCTACCTTGCTTATCACTACAAGATTTAGGCATTCCAGTTCTATAGATTCATTAAGTGTTCTGGTCCCAAGAAGAATGCGTGTCAGTACAGTGATATCCAAGTGACGATTGGGGTTACAGTTCACTCGTGTAGACTTGTGGGGTATGTGAACAAAGCAAGGAGTAGCAGGTGTTCGTGGGATTGAGTAGCCTGCTCACTGTGTCGCCAATTGAGCTAGGACCGGCCATCTGGTATCAGCCACCATCTCACAAGTGGCTGGATCGGTTCAACGTGACCGGAATGCACTAAGGTCCAGGCCGGATAACCAAGCCTTAATGTCACAATAGCACGGCATTTTCAATGTCTGGGTACAAACACACCTTACACCCTGTACGTTTTTACTCTTCAGTTGATAGGATCGGAACAAAGGGGACGAAATTATTGATGATAGACTGTACAGCAATTGCAAGCAACTGAGTATTCTAAATGGTAGTTTGGCGACGCGTTCAGTTTTACTATAAACTGCATTACTTCAATAGGCAGTCACGAAATATGGTCAGTAAATGCACATGTCAACTAAGACATATTTTTCTTTACCATATTTCACTGCATATTTCGATAGAAAATGGCTGGATCTTCAAGCCTTCTCATTAAATTACAGTAAAGTTTTAGACAGATTTTAGATGAATTGATGTTTCATATGATAATGTGCGACAAATACTCCAAAATTAAAATAATCTGATATTTGTCAACAATTTTTACTTGCTTATCTCGTTTTGTAATAAATAAATAGCGGTATTAATACCAATGATAAACATGAGAAAGATTAGTAACCTGTTTCATTCTTTTAGCAACGTCTCGATAATTTATTATACTCTCTATGGGAAAAAAAGTGTATTCCAGTGGCTATAGTAGTGACGTAATTTAACGGCGATGGAACGTTTGCTGCGGTGGCAATTTCTCTACATACCCATTTCTCTCCTTCCCTTTACCATATTTACTTTTTCCTTCCTCTACTAATTTCAACTTAAATTCTTTTTGCGTTTTTGGTAAATTATTCATCATTTCTCTTGATTATTTAATCCAATCCCTGACCCCTTCCTTACGAAAGAAAAACTTTCGCTCACCCTTGTGCCTGAAATCGACTGCCAATTTGTAGTCATGGTCATCTTTTCCCTTCCATGCAGTCTCCTAATTCGTCCACCAATATCTTTCCATGCCTCATCACCAATATGGTATACACCTTGTACACTCCCATGACTTTCTTACTCTTCTCCTGTCTTCCAACGAATCCCATTCCAGTTCCTTTATCATATTACTTGCTGATTGTGTTTTCTGGAAAATTCCAGAGGCAAATGTAGTAGCATTTCCTTCCACACACTTCAACTCCTGTATCTAATACCCATAGGTTGTTCCAGAGATGTGTTGCTTCTTTTAGATCGTGAATATTAATGGCACAGTTATGTTCAACGTTGCGCGGTTGTTGTAATATGGCTGAAATACAGCTAGTACATGGAAGATAACGAATATCGCTCAAAGTAAAACACAGAAAATTTAGTACCGCTAGTATTGGTATAAAAACTATCTCTGGTTCCATAGCCATTTCTTCGACGTCATTACGCAGTGTGGAGAAAAGTAGCTCCAACAGTAGGGCCTAATGCATAATGTAGTTGAACCTGCTCTCTTTCTTTCCTTCTTTCTTCATCAGTGATTTAGTTTGCAGCAGAGCTATGAAAATGAGGAAAATTCTAAAGTAAGATTAACAAGTATTCAACTTCCTTTCTGGACAGGACATACGCCACGGAAAATAATATCAGTTTTTACTTCATTCTATGCGTTCGACAGAAATAACACAGTCTTTGGGTTATAATGAGATCATTAGTTTGGTTACAGAGAAGAAATTGAGTGATAAGGGACCGTGCACAAACTACGTGGCTCGGTCCAGGGGAGGGAGGGGTTAGCTGGAAGGCTACGCTGGGCTACGTGGGGGGGGGGGGGGGTTCCGAGCAAGACCACGTTGCTTTCGTTTTATAACATTTTTCACAGTTAAAATGAGGAACAGAACTCACAACAGCATGTGGATATTTATTTCCCTCAGTTTATTATATCCGTATGTAATTTACAATAGTCTGACACGAGAAAACAGTACTAAATGTCTTCTTGAATCAAAAGGGAAAATAGCTACGTGTTACGTGCGGTGGGGGAGGGGGGGGGTTGAGGCAAAAGCTACGTAGGGCTACGTGGGGGGGAGGGGGTGGTGGTTCACAGGAGGCCAAAATGGAGCTACATGGTTTATGCACGCTCCCTAATGCAGTAATTTTGAGGGCGAATGTAGGCTGGATGTGTTGGGAAATTGCCAGCAAAGGGTAAATTGACTTTTAGGTTGAATAAATACTAAACAAAAGTATTTTTTGTCTTGTTAAATTATTAAAAAGGGTCCAGTGATATTAACTGTCCACTTTATTTATTTTTCTTGGAATCTGATGTGACGCCACAAGCTCACTCACGGAATGTGAAGGAATTAGGTCACGGCCTTTCGAAGGAACCGTCCCGGCATTTGCCTAGAGTAATTGAGGGAACCATGGAAAACCTAAATCTGGATGGCCGGACGGTGATTTGAATCCACGTCCTCCCGAATGTGAGGCCAGAACGTTCTGCAAATGCTGACCCAACAAAAAGCGTAAATAACGGTAGGAAGAAGAAAAGATCATTGAAGTTACAGTAAACTATCATTTAAAAAATACAGTATACGCAACCCCCTCCCCTGGTTCGTATTTCAGGAAACAGTAATTTGGTAGTATCTTGCAGAGCGGAGAAATTTTTATGCTGTAGGAAGCATAGGGTCACTGAGGGAAATGGAGCATTATAAGAGAATGAAGTAAGAAAAACGTATCATTGCTGCTATTCTTTATTTTAATGAATGATTCTTTTCTTGGTTTACAATCAGAAGTTTTTTCAGAAGTCGTAATGTTGTGTAATAGGATAAAAAAATTGACAAAATTTTGTGCATTTATGAAAGTATTTGGACAGGATATCTTGTTTGGTAGATCATAGTGGAAAGAAGATTAATGCCGGAAACAGTCAACTTATTTGACATAAACGAAAAAAAAAAAAAAAGTTTTTGCATAACTGCTGGTTGCAGGTAAGAAATATTAAAGTCTGGGGTTATCTTTCGATGAAAAACCCAGCTGAGGATGTTACAATGTGGAGGTGGTGTGGAAATATTTCAAAGCTCTGCACCTGTTAGAAAGAGTAGAAAGAATTTGAAGGCATATGTATAGAACCGCAAGTTTCTGGTAACCTGGAAAAGATACTCGCGTTTTTCTGGAAGCTGGGAGTTTATGTAAGGGTTTCATGGTTTACCTGACACCATCGAGAAAACTTCTTTTTATACTCATGAACTGATGATTAACGAAGAACATTCCTTAGCATTTAAATCCGACAGCTGTTGAAGCCAAATAATTTGAAATATTTAATAGCAACATAAATCAAGCATGTGTATGGAAAGAGTACATACAGGTGCAATATGGGCGTCTAATATGTGTAATTTTTATTTTTAATTTGACATTGATGCGTTAGAAAATCAACAGCTTGTCAAGATCAGTGATAGCAATTAACACCATTAGAGTGTTAACATTCGGTATCGTATGTGGAAGGGGTCTACCGATAGTTTGGTATTAACAGTTATACTTTAATTGACCTGTGACTGTAACGAAATATTATGGGCACACTACCTGCAAATAGCTAGATGGTCTGAAATAGGGTCACAGAGGAACGAACTAGATGAGTCATTCAGTCTAATGAATGACGGAAGGATTTTCTCAGGGATGTTTACGGTGACACACATTCTCCAAGTGCACGATATGGGATGATCACCCATCTGTGTTGACGAGATGCTTCTTGCGACACTTCCTAATCAACGTTGGTAACCACTGAGTCTTCTCAGAGTGACGTCATTAGATGTGACTTGACTGGAGACAGCACTTGACATATCAGTGTGAGTAATACATCGAAAAATAGACAAAATATGTAGATAAACGAACAATAAATAAACATAATAACATTTGTTAATTGTAGGTCTATTATTTCTTATGCATCCCAAGGGTAGGAATCACCAATACAGCAGGAGAAAAGATAGTCCTATTTTTATCGCTAAACCATCCAGAACATTGAACTCGTAGCTTCTTAATGAAAAATAGCTCATATACTCCAGCCGCAAAGCCTGTGGCCGAATTCCTTCCTGTTCTTTGCCCGAAATTCTCTGGTTTCGATGCAGACGAGCCATACAGCTCTAACAAAATAGAATAGTGCACGCGACATATAGAGGCTCTATCAATCTCCCATAGCCCTTAGGTTAAGGGATTCTTGTGAGAAGTACTTGCCGTCTTGGCATTGCCTTCTTTTATTCGCTGTTTCCGTGTAAGTGCTTGTTTTACTTTTATATTTTTCATTTCTGTTGAGCCTTTTTTTATATATTTTTTTTTAATTTTATATTTTTTATTTATATATATATATATATATATATATATATTAAATTTTTATTTTTTATATTTTTTAATATTTTTTAAATTTTTTTTTGTATTTAATTTAATTTAACATTGTAAGTGCTTCCGTTTCGCACTGTATTTGTGTTTTTCTCACTAATTTTCTTCTGTCAGCAGCTGGAGTGGTATTCTATGTGGACCCTTGTGTATGTCATACTGTGCTAGAGAGCGAACAAGGTGGTTGTCGCTCTCCTCAGTTTTTTGGTAAAAGTGTATTGCTATTTTTGTTATACCTATCCCGAAGTCTCGGGATCCCCGCTGTCTCGTGGAGGATGTCTGTCGGGAATCTCATTGGCAGATGGAGTGCTCTCTTCAGCGCCTTGTTTTGCATTCTCTGCAGCTTCTCAATATGCGTTTTTGCGGCATATCCCCATACAGGGGATGCATATTCCATAATCGGGCGCACCAGTGCTTGATATAATTGGAGGCCGCATCTGGGTGGTAGTGTGCTACTGTAATTCAACACTGGATAAAGTTGCCCCAGTCGTTGAAGAACTCTGCACCTGACGTCTTCGAAGTGCGGCTTCCATGTTAGTTTCGTATCTAGGGTCACCCCAAGATACTTTACCGTGGTCACCAAGGGGATTCTCTCCCCGAAGAGCCTCAGCATCGGTCGTGGTGGCTTACGCCTCCGCGTCAACATGATGGCCTGGCTCTTCGATGCGTTGATCTTAATTCTCCACTTAAAAAATTGACTATATGTCGTCTGGAGGCGAATATGGTGTAGAAGAATCGGAACTGCTGAAAAGGAGACTAAGAAGAGCAGAAGAGTCCAAGTATCTGAGTCCTATGTTAATGCTATTAATGAAATAGCAAGTGTAATCATCCATGCGATTCACACTGTTTAGAGAAGTTGAAGAAAATATGACGGGGCCATTGTGCGACAGAACTGCAAGAAAAAAGTAAGGGAAAATTTAAAAGGCGGATAGAATAATAGCACCGATTGGTGGCAATGAGTCATTATCCATAAATAAATTTAGCAAGAGGAGGTAAATGTACCAGAAAAAGAATGCTGTGTTTGATAATTTTTTTTATGGCTTTACGCCTCGACGACGTCGTGATAATTACAGTCGTGTTGATGATGTAGAAGACGCGAAGGGGAGAGAGTAAGGGACAGAACAATAAAGAGGCATGACTGCAGTAGCAATGGTGGGTGATTATCTCCATGAGATGGTCTGGGAGGCACAGGAAGGCAGACAGAAGTTATGTTGCAAGTAGGTTGAACAGCCTTCTGTTGACTGTCATTTTAGAAACGGAGGAAGGGCAAGTATAATATGGGAGTACTATACAGTACTGGATTTTAGGGGTGAAAGTTTTGATAGTTTGGAAATACAGGATAATAAAGAAAGGAAAAGAAAAAGTTACGACTAGAATCTCCTCATTAAGAAAGATGAATGTTTGAACATCAGATAAATTGAGTTTGAATATTTCATATTTCAGAAATAGCTACTTCTTTACGATTATTGTGTAAAACATTCTCGCCCTGGACATTGCACTATTACATTAATTATGTACTATAATAATGTCAAGCCCGCCCCGTTGGTTCAGTTGGTTACGGCACCGTGATGGTGTCCGGCGCTGATACTGGGCTAGTTAGTTCGAGTACTGGTAGCGGAGGAAAGTTTTATCAGAGTCGGAGAGGTGGTGATGCACAATTCCTAAACATCAGATTGTGTTCCAAAGTCCTATTTTGAATACCAAACCTCTTCTCAGAGAGTATGGAGTGAGGGCATACGACGCTGTTGATGGCGATTCGTCCGTCAAATGCGGACGTTAAGCTTCGCGGTCCCCTCGTGACTTTCAGAAGAGTAGGCCGACACAGGGCTTCACTGTCCCTCTTCTTTCACCTCTCATCCATGACCCTCTACACCGAACGCATACACTATCACAGTCATCCAAACTAGAAACAACATTTACGACCAATGTCACATTGGGGAAGGCAACGGGAAACCATCCCAGTTCATCTTCGGCAACGTTGACATGTCCCCATTCCTCTGCTAGCTGTAATGACTTCAATGTCGACGTGTCCTAAAGCTCTGAGGGTATGAAATCGTCGCTGGTGGAGTGAGGATGGAGAAAATTGTCAGAGAGACCTAACACTGAAAGCCAGCGAGATATATATAAATACGTATACAATATATATTCTAATATTTCAAAATTTACGGACTCTGCCAGAAGATCTTTGTTTGTTCCCAAAGTGTAAGGGTCAGTGATGTTTCGTCAAAGTAATTATCTCGACAGCATTTTCATTTATGCTGAAGACTGAAAACATTTCAGACCACGTGGCATCTCACGGACAACCGACAGTTGACGAGATGATCTGACAGTTACGTGTAAATTGTTTCTATGCGCCCTAGAAACTGAGTAAAATAGGTGTTTACTAAACAGACATAAGATCAGACTTTTGAAGCAGACCTTACTACTCAATAGAGAATCCACCACGGCCATTTGCTGTAAGTTACATGATGTGCTTGTTAAAACGCTGAAGATTAGGCATAAATCGCGAGAACTACCAACCAATGTTGGAGCTACAGATCACACTATTGTTGAATATCGTTTTCCACTGATAATTAATTCATTATTCATCAGATTTCTAGAAACAAAGTAAGATGATTATCACTTGATAAAATTTTACAATTTATTTTTTACAATCTCGAAGTAGCCGGAACCTTTATATGAGTTAAAAATGATTTTTTTAAAGATTTAAGTACTCTTCATACTTGAGCACAAGTGTATATCTGTATTTTCTGAAAATTAACATCAAGTAGAATCGTAGATCAATAATCGGCTATAGAAACGGGTCAAAATGTAATAGAATCATCTTGTTGAACACTAGTGCGGAAACTGTTTCTACAAAAACAAAGGGAGGTGTGTGAGTTCTGAAATGTAAGTTAGTGTTAGTATTTCAGAAACAAAAAAAATTTTGATAAAATTATTTGGGACTACTTTGCTTCACAAGATTAATACAATATGCTGCGTTATGATTTCATCCTTTTTTCGGAAATTTAGAAACAGCACACTCTACACAATTTCTCTGCAAAAGAAATAGCCTTAACCTTCTTTGGAGAGTGGTTCGTCTCTACCAAAGTACTTCTCTCGAAATTTCCTTTCGTAACTCCGTAACTTCGCACTTTCAGCAAATTCCATTTCCGGCCTGGCGCTGCTCCATGATCCACTCCAGATTTAACACTGACTGATGATTATTTTAAAAAGTATTGGTTACAATGAGACATCGGAGCCGGCGGAACATTAACATTTAGTGTGACAGTAATGTATAACTTTAATGCTTGACTAGTGAATGTTGACCAATTCTGTGACAATTAGTTTTGTTTTCTCCTCCAATGTATAATAGGAGTATTACACTTACTTATCTTTTTTTCGGGGTTTGCGCTGCGAGGGTTTTTTGTTTTGTTTTGATATTGCCTACCTCTCAACACCGACAAGACAAGTAAGTGCAATTTTTTCAATAATGACGCCTGCGAAAAGAGTGAATTTCTGTAATTTCTTGTCATCTATACTTCTAATAAATTCCCGGTACTATTAAAAAATTACCAAATTTTCCTCAAAATATTACCGTATGGCTATAAATATTAGCGTAATATGACCAAAACTAGGAAAGTGGCCTGAATATGCATTAATATGCTATATAAAATACATTTAAATACGATTAGAAACGTTCAATCACAGTTTAATTCAGCATTAACGCTCAAAAAAAAAAAAAAAAAAAAAAGAGCAGGAAAAAAAATATGACTTTACATAAAGATCCGAACCTCAGCCAAGAGATTACCGTGCGTATCCCCTGAAGCAACTTCACACACCCCTGGGGTTATGCGTACCACTAATTCGGAACCTCTGGTCTAGACTATGCGTTGAGGTTATGTTGCCGCAACGCGACTGTCGCAGTTGTGCAACCCACAGACGCCTGCCCGCTAATGCGCAGGAAGGTCCCTCTCCATTGGATAACAATGGCCCCCGGCATCCGCCATTTTGTGTACGTGTTGTCCCGTGAACGCTGATTGCTGCAAATTGATCTGCCGCCCGTGACGCGGAGATTTATGAAGTTGTAACGGCCGTGGTAAGCCGGCTGCCTCTTCATTGCATAAGTGAGGCACTCAGCCACTTGCTGTGGACACGAGATGTTTAGCGGAGCGTGGTGTACGATCCAAATAATGCGGGGCGTAGGAAAACAATCGGAGACTCACACGCGGGCAATTGGAGGCCAGCTCCAGATGCAGTCGCTCAACAGACCACGTATGGGAGCGCCAGCGTTAAAGCGAGGTGTGTGAAGAGTAACCGCAGTCGATAATACGGATATCCACTTCTCTTGTTCAATCGAAATCAACGCTGTTGACGGCCAGCATTCCATCACATATATTAAAACGATTTGTTTTCTATCCTTGTTTCCCACGGTTCTCGAATCTTCCTCCCCCCCCCCCCCCCCAACCATCTATAAGATGCATTTTTTACAGCTTCCTCCATCACCTTTCATTTTTCGCTAGAACTTCTTTCTTCGGTTCATTCAAATCCTTTCTTCACAGAATATCTTTTTCATTCTCTGTAGATGTATCCGCTAGTATTGCTACTTTCATTCTGTTTTCTCACAGTTGAATGTTTTATCCCGGTCACACAATTAAAAATTACTGTTTGCTGAGGTCTTTACGCCTCGTCTACGTCGATGTTATTATAGCCGTGAAAAATGGGGGACAAAGAGCGGGGAGGGGAGGAATCAGCCATGGTATTTTGCAAGATCCATCCTGGAATTCTCTTGGAGTGATTTAGGGAATCCATGAAAAACCGAAGTCGTTCTGCGGAATATCAAGCCCGAGAGTTACCACTCACCCTGTCACCCATCGGATTTCTGAGGGCGGCCTGTACTTTCATTACAAGTATTCTTAACGGACTGCACATCCACTTCTGAAACAGGTTATTACGCATACAGAAAATATGTAAGATAACATTATCGGGTTAGGTTAACTCACTACACATGCTGAACGATAAGTAGCATTTAATTTCAGGCATAAGTGAGAGCAAGAAGTGTACTTGAATAAATTATTGAATGAAGAGCTGAATAATCTTCCTCAAATAGTGAAGAAATTATTATTATTATTATTATTTTTTTTAAAATAGTTCGTGTATCATTATGCACACGCGCAAGATGCAAAACTTCTGTGTACCTTTGTATGTATTTTACCAGCATATTTTTTCCGTGCATTTTTTATGTTTATTTGTCAGTCGACTGGACGAATGATACTATATTGCATTTCTGATATTTTGAAACTTCGTCCAATTTATTCTCGTAAACAAATGAAAATTATTAAAAAGTTAAAGCACACTCCGCTAGATTATAGAGTATCGCCTCTAGCCCTGGTCAGTATTTTGTGTTTATTGCTTTTATATCGCAGAACATCTTGGACAGAATGATCTAATAACCACTCTAAGAATCAATTTTCGTTAATAACTAGATTCTGAGCCCGTCAAAAATTGTTGTTTGAACCTAGATTTCTAGATCATGACTTAGACAATTTTTAAAAGCTTAAATAACTCATACTGTCTGCTGTAAAGACGAATGCTGATATTTCTGCATGGAAATGGGAGCCTTTATCGCACGGTCGTTAATACATTCACTGTATTGCGATCAATTTATTTTCTTGCTATAACAGCAATTAGAGAATATAATGAAACCACTTATATCGAACGGATATAAATAAACAAAAAACTACTAAAAATACTGGTGCATGTCTCACAGTGTAATAACAATGAATCCTCCGTATGTAAATACATCTTCTGTGGTCGTCACGTGCTTTTCGGTAAGTATGAAAGCAAGTTTAGCTTTAACCTTTTAAGAGCGCATGTTGCTTGTTGAAGGCTTGAAGTGTAAATATCTTGGCATAACGTTTGATAGCAAACTCAACTGGGATGAGAACACTGGAAAGGTGGTAGGAAAAGGTTATGAAGGCCTTCATTTACTGGAGAGGATGATGAGAGGATGTACCAGAGAAGTTAGGGAATTGGGTTACAAAAGTTTGATGAAACCATTGGTTGAATATGACGGTGTAGTTTGGGACTCACAGTTTGGTCATCTCATCAAATACAGGAGTTGGAGGATGTGCAAAGAAGAGCAGCTAGATTTGTTTGTGCAAATTATCGGAGGAGCCAGTCAGTAACTAATATGATAAAGGAGCCGCAGTGTGAATCATTCGAGGAAAGGAGGAGGGTCATATGTTTGTGATAGGGCTTGTTTCCACTAAGAATAATGATTAATCATGCTAAGGAGATAACAAAAAACAACCTTATTTAATATAAAAGATAAAGATTAGAATTATTTATAGAAAATAAAATCGACAAAATCAGCCATAGTGACACGTTACCGCGAACGCCAATGAGAAAGCATTACGTCATAGCGTCCCTAGCGCCACAGAAGTGGTTGACATTTACATGTAATAGAACACCTTGCGTAGTAAATTTTTCGTTTGTAGCAACTTCTGTGTTGCTAATTTAGTTATTGTTAATTATTTGGCTAAAGAGAAGTCTAATTCATTATGGAACAAGGTTTTAGCAAAGCAACCAGTTGTAATTTGCCCAAAATTGACGCCGCAGCCGTTCGAAGATTTTTCGCCTCAAACATAGACTTCTGCTCGTCGGAATTCCGCAATGCAAAAACTTCCATGTAAATATATACATGTGTCAAATATATATTATAAGCTGAAATCAGTTTCGTAAACAATAATCTATTGCTTAGATGTACGTTTTTAAGTTAATTGATATGGTTTTGATGTTACTTCTGCGAAGTATTAGCAACTGTTAGGAAGTTCTATAATTACCTTGACGTCGCAATCTGATAACGAATTCTTGTAGAACTCGACGAAACAAATCGAAAATAAAGAATAATGTTTTTGATATCTCGCTTCGTTTTCGAGATATAGCACGTTAAAAATGAGTTATAGTTCCTTGTTCGGTACTATTATTTCTGTGCCGTGTCTTAACTTTTCAGCTGCATCACGCCTAAGGTATGTTTCTTTTTTTATATACAATATATCCTCAAAAACAGGTGTGGTAAATTTTAAAGCTATGGCACTGCCAGTTTCCAGTCTGCTCTAAGCTTCATATCAGCCTAACATCATCTTTCAGTTACGATTTCTCGAGAACCAAGAGAGATATTAAAAACAATTATTCTTTATTTTCGAATTGTTTCGTCAAGCTGCTTAAGAATCTATCATCAGATTGTGGTGCTACTTAATGATGTTTATTGTATGAAAAATAACACTAATGAAAGATTTTAGAACATAAAACCAAAACAAACTCAACTCATACCTTATTACATTATCATTACTTGAAAAGTAGTGGTTCTGCAAAATTCATCATTTTTGCTTTGGATTTAGAGATATATTATGCACAAACACTTACATCAAAATGGTCTTCACAAAAATAGATACTTCTGTCTGCAGGTAAACTGTGAGCATCCTCCCTCCTTGCAAGTTTTAACCACTTTCTCTGTATTTTTTCATTGTTTGGAATATATATAAATAACTTATCTGGTGTTATTATTGTTGTGCTTCTACACTTCGGCACTACACAGTACTTATAAAACGAGGAACTCATGTTTAACTAAAGAAAATCTACACCTGCCATATACGTACACGACTGTTTACATTCATATCAGACGCTATGACGTCATCCAAGACGCCATGACAGTCTAGAGCGTTTTTGAGCTAAATTTAAATTCTCTTTTACAAATGCAAAATACATAATGTAAATGTTCGATTCTTTGAGTAAAATATATAATAAGGTGAAGTATTAACCTATTTTTCAAATTTAGTCAACTACCCAATTAGGAATAGTGCATGGAAGGTAAAAGATGACCATGACCACAAGCTGGCGCTCGATTTCATGCATAAGGGAGTGGGAAAATTTTCTTTTGTTGGTAAGGGTGTCAGGGATTGGAACATATTACCAAACGAAGCGATGAATAATTTGTCAACAACGCTTAAGGAATTAAAAATTAAAATTTGTAAATCGGAAAAGTAAACGGGGAAGGAATTTCACACTCCAATTATAAAAGAAAATTTAAAATAAATTAAAAAGGGGTAATTAGATGACTAGGGGAATTGCCACCGGAGCGAAAGCTCCATTGCAATTAAAATTGATAATAATAATCAATGCGTAGCTAGTACGGCGTAACGCTAGCAAATTTCTTCCACCATGCCCAAAGAAGCTTCAGTTAAAAAGATTCACGTAATGCAGTAGTGGATGTTTACTCAGTAATGGACAGTGTTCTGGTTGGTTATAGTGCATCGCCGGCGCTGATCCCTCTTGAGAACCCACTGCCGACTACCTGTTTGAAAGTCCCCAGCGTGGGTGGTCGGGTCCTCCTTTGTGCCTCGACAAGTGTCGACCTGTTGGCTGTTTGTGTACATTACTGGCCTTGGAACTGCGTAGCACAGCGCAAGGTCGTCGAACCAAAGGTCTTACAGTTTATGTTCCCTTCATGAAGTGAGCACACAGAGTTGACCAACTTGTCGCTAAAACATTTTTCCAGCTATAAAAAGTTATTACAAGAGCCGTAAAAAATCGCATTGTTTCCTCATATGGCGAAATTGTTAAATTTCAGATTCTTACGGTCGTCGTCAGTTTTATCAGTGGAGACAGAAAAACTAATATTACTTGATAAATAAGCGAGTGCGTTATGGGTTGGAAAAAGTGAAATGTTTCAGAATCCTTCATTTATTGGCTAGAATGATGAGGGACAGTACCACAAAAATAAGGGAATGGGGTTACGAAACTTTGGTCAGACCATTTCTCGAATGTAATTATTTAGTATGGTGCACATGTTTTGGTATCAAATACAGGAGTTGGAGGGGTTGCAAAGAAGAGCTGCTACATTTTTCTCCGGAAATTACTGCGGAACACAAACAGTAATGCTGGGATGAGATTAATTGGAATACAGGAGGCGGGTGAAGAGAGTAGTGGGAGTATACTAGCTGTATATTGGTTATCAGGCATAGAGATAAGCTGGTTGAAGAATTAAGAGTCTGGAAGGGAAAATATAACCATGACCACGAGCTGGCACTCGATTTCAGACATAAGGGTTGTGGGAAAATTTTATTTCGTAGATAAGGAAGTCAGCGATTGGAATAAATTACTAAGGGAAAAAGTTAAAAGAATTTAAAATTAAAACTTATAGGGAACAAAAGTAGAGAATATCAAATGGGGGAAAACAGGAGTGTAGGGAAATTGCTGTCGAAGGATGCGCTCCATCGCAACTTAATTACATTAATTAATTAAATTAAGTGATCAGAACTGTTGTGGAAAGTATTAATGGTGTCAAAAGATTATTACCAGTCGTAAAAAATTAATGTCTTCAACAGGAGAGAAACTTTAAAAATTTGATCTACGACTCCGAAGCAAACTTCTGCAAGTGAGTGGATGGAGAACAGCCCTTTATGAGTTGTATCTTCGATGATGGGGAATACAGAAACGAGTGCAACTGAAGCTATGGGCGAATGTTTTCTTATAGATCATTTATATGCCTCTGGTAAACTTTTCCGATGTATCAGTGCAATTTTTTTTAAATCGTGACATACCCTTACCACAGCTCCCGCGTTACTGTTAACGGGGCCGATTTCCCAAATGTGGAAGTTATCGTTAATGTTACTGGTTGTGTATACTCCTGTGATGTATGTGAGTTTTCATTGTAGTGTGTTGTAGATGAAGGAAGGGAGAGGATGAAACTAGATGCCGATCCTCTCAGGTCTACCCTTCCGAAAGTTATAAATGACTCCACCAAATTTATATCTCCATGCGATGGACGAATCACTAAGAACAGTGTTGAATGCCCTGAATCATACGCAGAGCGAAGAGAGGTTTGGGATTCAACCCAGGACTTTGGTGCACAATCGGGTGATTAAGTATCGTGCACCACTACATGCCATACTGTGCTGTCCAGTTCCAGAAAGTAGAGAATTTCCTCCACCATCGAGTCAAGGACCAGCTAATGGATAGTAAGCACCACTACTCCCGTAGCCAGCAAGATCCCCAGTTCTGTCCGTGATGTAATATGTATGAGACCAGCTCGGACGTCCTTGTGCCAGTATCCGGGATATCGAGGACCATAATTGTGGACTAACTTGCCTTCCCTGCGAATCATTTCATGCACCCAGGGGAGAGGGGGTGCAACATTATACTGATAAGTGAGTTCATAATACCAAGTTCTTTGTAAATTTGACTCGATTTTGTAATCAGTGAAATAACATCACATACACTCTCAACCCGTGAAATTTCATTTCGTTTCCTCCTCCCCTTCCGGGTGCTTCACTTTTTTTTTGTCAGGCAGTGTATATATAAACTCAGAGTCTAGATGTTTATTCGCATAATAATTCACATCGTTCCACTAATTTCTACCAAATATTTTACAGTTTATCTTTGCAACCAGGCGAAAACACTGTCCTTCTAACACCTCGATACTCGATACTCTTCGCCGGATTCTATTCCCTCATATATCTGTAGTTATGGAATTACGAAAGTTCATTTCCAGCGTCCAGACCTCAGCAGCAAAACTCCACTCCCCCTCCGCCGGTTGTCATCTCGTCATCACCGTTGTTTCTCATCGCACTGCATGTCCCACCCTAGTGCTTTATCAAATACAACACAGAGAGAGCAGAAAACTGCAACCTATCTATATCACACGTGACCAGGCACAAAATGACTAGTTGGCAACTGATACCAAATTAATATAATTTCATTATTACGTATATAAATCTGTAATTGCCCGTTTCTGTGGTGTTTCTTTGTCCACGTAGCACGCAAAAATTACGTAGCCGATTTGAATAGTATTTTCGTTGTTCGAAAGCTTAAAGTCTAATTTAAAAACTGCGGTATGTCATAACACTAGGTCAACAGCGAATGGATCAATAAATGATAAACTGTTCATAAGTAACATGAAACTTGTGAATTAAAATTAGTAAAAACTAAATTCGTCCTGTCTTATTTCGGTACTACATGGCAAAATTATGTTTTATTATTTTTTCCCCCTTTTCGTTTCAGCCATCTATGGACTACGACTACGTAACTTCATTTCCTCTTCTGAGTTTCCTTCCTCCGTCACCAGTCAGATCCTTTACTTCCGCAATTTGTCCTCTGAATAATTCCCTGTCTTCCATGCTGATCCCACATCTTTTCAGATCCTTCACCCACGGAACCTGAGTCTTCCTGTTCTCTTGAAAGCTGAGTATTTTCTTTGCCATTCTTTCTGGTTCCATTCTTTTGATGTGTCCATACAAAGCTAATTTCCTTTTCTTAATTGTGTTTGATACCTTTTCAAACTTGTCGTGTAATGCTTGGTTCGATCTCAAACGGAAATTAAATTCGCTTAGTGTCATTTTTTTTGTTCCCAAGATTTTCCTTGGAAACTTTCTTTCTTTCTTTTCAATTTCCGTCAATCCTCTTCTGGCTAGTGTTTATGCTGCGTATAATCATTCTGGCTTCACTACCGTACTATAGTGCATGTATTTCACCTGATGGAAGAGTAATTTTGATTTGTATGTCTTTTAACAAATATTATTATTATTATTGTTATTACGTCTCCGAAGTGTGTGGTCCACGCCGACGAAGCTGTCGAGAAATGATAGTGCGAGTATAAACGTAAACATCTTTCGTGGAATATGGCTCATACTCCCAGATGTGAACCGTAATTTGATGACTTGTAAATAGAGATCACATCTGAAGGAATTATGAGTGGAGAAATAGAAATATTAGATTATCTTCATCAGGTAATTGAGCTTGCGAATTTTTGTTTTCCTTTGTGCTTTTCGAAGTCATTTGCGGCGGGTGAGGAAGGAAGTTAGCCATGGTATCTTGAAGGAACTGTCCGGGCATTCACACGGAGTGATTTCAAAAAACCATGGGGAACCGAAATGTGAATGGTCGTACCGAAAATCGAATCCGCGTCCTCCCTGAAGAGATGGAGGAAAAGGTAGAGTATAGCGTTGAATCACTCTAGTAGCTATAAAAATCTGCTAGCTCATTGTTAAGGCGACGGTTCGAATCCCAGTTAGAATTGTATTGGGCAAGCAATAAAATCGGTCCTGGCAATCCTTGACTGGCCATCAACAATTCGGTTTTTCCATACCGAGCGTGGTGGATGATCGGTTAACGCTCTGGTCTCGCATTCGGGACGAAGCTGGTTCGTATTTCCGTCCGGGTTACCAGATTTGGCGTTTCCATGGTTTCCCCAAATCACTCCACGCAAATTCCGGGATGGTTCCTTCAAAAAGGCCAGGGCCAAATGGCTTCCTGTTCCTTGTCCCTATCTCTTCCCGGCTCTAACGACCTCAATGTCGACGAGTCTTAAAGCTCGAAACAAAAAAGGACAAAGCTGATGGATCACTTAAACACAATACACCTTTGCAGGATGTGTCTGAATTACTCTGCCAACGCTCATTATTTCAGATCCCACGTCAACTACAAGAGAGACATACTTCACGGTAAATAGAAACTCTTGTAACTCTGGGCTAAACTCTAGTACTCGTCGGGGACTCTTGGGCTGCAATACCACACGCACTTGCTTTAAAATCTAGGAACTGTTGAGAAAAATTTATGATTTTATGGTTAAATGCAATGTGTGGGCGAATATGATATGAAATTTAATTTGAAGAGAAGTGAGTACATGATAACAATCAGAAACAGGAGCAGGATAATCAGCGGGGCTGAGATGGCAGGTGAATAGCTGAAGAAGATCAACATTTTCTACCTGGGAAATTTTTTTTAGAGGGAAACGAAAGGTACGACGGCGAGATAAGTGAAAGAGGGAAGTAATGAGATGCATTTTTAAGAAAAACCGTATGCCTTATATGGAGCTGGAATGTGTAATTTATCATACCACATTACGATCCTAGTGTTATGGTATCCACTACCTTTGTCAAGGTGGAGCCACCTTGCGTCACCGTGTGTGTGAATGGTGTGAAAGAAGCAACAGCTGCCATCTATGTGCAGGTGCTTAAGACGCCACTTTTGTTCTATGGTCCTGTTTCAAATACCGGGAATTGGCCACTGGATGCAGCACCCTGATTGGCAGAGCTGGGGGTGGCACACCAACTGACCTCGTGGATGGACGAGGAAAAGGGACTCGTCATGCGGAGAGACGGAGAGGAGGACGGTTTTGGTGATACGCAG
Organism: Vandiemenella viatica; assembly: GCA_031002005.1. Lineage (NCBI taxonomy): Eukaryota > Metazoa > Arthropoda > Insecta > Orthoptera > Morabidae > Vandiemenella > Vandiemenella viatica. The sequence goes on from CM061919.1 coordinate 244,413,210, forward strand.
CAGTTCAAGTGTGATGTGTAAAATCTGTGAAAAAGTGTTTCATGTCAGTGGTCAGTGTGAGGCTGATATCTTTTACTGCACTTTAGTCGACGGAAGAGTTTATCCAGCACCAAGCAACAACACGGTAATGTGCTTATAAAAAAGGAAAACTTTATCACTGCATTGACATTTTCATGCGACTGCACCTGAAACGACCCGGGAATTTTCTCATGAGCCAGTTTATTATTGCTTTATCGGGACACTGGCATTGATTTTTACGTTTCTTGTACTAAGAAATACATGCAAACTGGAGCAAATTTTTCTTATAAAAATTGTAATTTAGTGTTCTTTTCTTTTTTTTATTTTGTGAATAAATATTATGTAGTTTCAAACAGAAATTTTATCCCAGAATTATTTAAAAAAATAGTATTGAATAATTAAATAACGGTTTTGTCAATGGGAAAATCAAGTTAATAATCATTAAGTAACGAAAGAAATCGTTACAGTATGGTGCTGAGACCCTGGAAAATGACGAAAAGGGACACTATCACGACACAAGCAAGCGAATTGTTATGAAAATGACTAAGATAAGGAATGAAAAGATTAGACGCACAATAAAAGAGGAACCCCTGCAGGAAATGATAGAGAATGCCAGACTAAGATGGTAGTCTATGGCCATTCAAAGAGAACGGAGGAGCAGACAACACAAAAAAATGGCAATCATTGGGGACTGTCGACAGAAGTGAAAACCTAAAACTATGAATATCATACGCAGAACACATCATACATATAGCTACAAATATACTAAATAACAACAATTCCGTGTGGTCGTAATGACCTGGTGACAGGGTTTCTAGTGACTGCGCATTCCACCCCTGTCTTAGCCGCCTTTACCTAACCCAGTAGTGTTACGAGGTACAGAGGACCTGCAGTTTAAAGTGGAATTGGAACCACGGACGTGTTCCGGCGTACTTCACAATACGCAGCAAGCTGTGTCCGAGGTGTATGTCGGGTTACGGGTGTGTGAAAATCCCCGCCGAGACAGGAATTCGAACCGAGGACCTTTCGTTCGGCAGTCAGACACCTTTAAGTCATCATACCGCTGCAGATATAATGTTAACATTAGCATGTCGGTGACGCGAACTCCTAAGATTTTTGCCCATCCGAAAATCCCCCAACGCGCCTAAAGAAGTTTTCACTTCAAAAACTAAAAATCTAACTTTAGTGCGCAACCCGAAGGTTGGTCGAATCTTCCCGATGGAGTTGTACCAAGATATTGTGTCAGAGGCAGGAAGGCCTTTTTCAGAGACCTACGGTAAACGTGGAAACAGAACCATGGAACGTCCCGGCGTAGCTTATATAATCAAAATCTCCTAAAAATTCTTTCTCACCACTGGGTTTGAACCCGCTGCCCAAGACAGGAACTTGCAGAACGGAAATAAGTACCTTAACCACTGAGCTACCAGACCGTTTTTATTTTTTTTATTCTACGTGTACTAAGTACTATCAAAATCGGATAAAACTGTGGGTTTGTATGAATAACGTTGACAGAAATTAAGATGTGGGGGGAAAGGAGGAGAGGGTTTAGGTTTTTGTTATACATAAACAGTATTTTTCTATTTGGTTTAAAGCATAGGCTACGTATGAAAAGTTACAACAAAATCGGATAAAAGCTATGTGTTTGAATGAAGAACATTGGCAAAAGAACCCATCAAAATTCATTTTGATAGATTAGATACAAGTATAACCTATAGTTTCACTGCTGTCCAAGCGCAGCACTTCCTTCTTTTTTTTTAATGGCATTCGCCAACTAAGGCCATACAGCCAGCTCAATGTGAATATCATATATCTCCCAGTAAGTCAGTGTCTGCAGTATATATCGTAACTTCCAAGTATGGACACCACAGGATGGAAACGACATTCACACACACATAACACTTAAACACCAATGCCCTCTGCTGGACTTGAACCGGAGATCTTCGGCACGCGGGCCCAGTTCTCTAGCCCCCTTTTTTTTTTAAATTACTCTATACGTTATATATATATATATATATATATATATATATATATTGTAATGTTCCGGACGAAACACATGTGTGCGTGTTTCTTTTCTCCTCGTGTGTGAGTCGGTCCCAGGGGAAGTTCTGCTATAGTTCGCTCTACGAACGATGGCGGGTCACGCAGAGAGAGAGAGAGAAACAGGACTGACGTAGAATATCCGATGCTGCCGCGTTTAACTATTAGCAGTACAGTTCTAAGGCTAGTGTCATACGCTTTAGCAGTTCTCTCTTGAGCTTTGGCAACGTCGCAGATCGGCCCTCTCGCGTCTTCTTCGCGCTTAAAATGCTTATATACTTTAAAAAACTTGGTTTTTGCTTTGACTATGCAGAACCTTATGCTTATGCTGCTCATCTTCCATTATTTAGAATAGGAATTATTGCAATGCTCACTGATTTACAACCGTCTACTGCACAAAAACATCGCATTCGACACTCGTGTTACCACGACAGGCGCTGGATTGTTAATGAATGTGATTGGCTACTGGCAGAGTGATGACGTACATGCGCAGAGCCTCGCTAAACTGGGCCGCCATCGTTCGTGGAGCGCACTATAGTGTCTGGTGAACGCCAGGCCCTGAGTGTTGCCATTAGATGTGGCGGATGGCAGAAAACAGTCCCGTGACAGGACCACAGCTCAAGAGCAGCCTGGACTGTTTCGGTAAACAAATAAAATAAAAAGTAAATCTGCATCCAAGAACGAAGGGAGGCCAGGGAGGACAGCCAATAGGAAAAATTTGTATTTTTATTATGAAAAAAAGTGCGGTTTTGTTGCATGTCCCGAGCCAACCAGAAAGAAGAGCTTCCCTCTAAATACAGACATTGGCAGACGTCATGAAGGGGGGGCGGAAAACGACGCTTCTTCGAGGCAGCGCGAGAAGACAAGAGGACTTGTTGGAGACTACCGACGGAGAGGTGTAGTAGATCGACCGACCAGCTGACCACGTGAGAGACAGCAGTGAGGCAGCCGGCCGTGATGTAGAGCTGGTCAACCCACCGACTGCACAACTTAGATTCGCCTGCTCGGTAACCACCATTCAGAAAAAGGAACTTTTGCATCATCGTTTACCCTAGATATCGCCCCAAGACAGACTCTCTTGATCCACAGAAAAAGTGACGTAAAAAAGGAAAATTTAATCTTTGTAAAATTTTGTCAAGTAAACAATTCAAATACATAAGTAGATCGTAAAGTCAGATTGTGAACCTTGTTTTCACTAGATCCCATCCAGTCTTGTAATGTGTCATTTTGCTTGGTTAATTCAATAATTCATGTTTCAATAATAATACATTGAGATCTGGATGTTGCTTCCCTCAGAATAGGGTACACTCCAATCTCTGGCGCCCACCTGATATTTTTTTTTATACCTAATACTATTTTGAAATCATTGACAGGTAGCAAACGGCCACAGTAAGGTCGAGAAGTCGCTTTCCTAACATAGGGAATCTATACTATTATAAATCTGTAAGCAAGCTGCGTTTGTAGTGAGGCTTGATCTCTAATAACGCAAAAACTACTGCATCAATTTGTGTGGTGTTTACAATTTTTTTAAAGCTAATGTTGCTGATCAACATCTGCAGAAGTAGCTAACGACTAATATGTACCATGGGAAGAAGCAAGTCAGTAAAAAACTTCAGAAATGTGAAACTGTAGACCACAGATAATTATACACATTCAGACGGTCACTCCTTTCATAAACAGACCTGACAAAATTTAGTATTTCCCTTTTTTTTTTTTTTTACTTCTGTGATTCATTTTTCTGGACCGCAGTACTTCAAAATAAAAAGAATACGTGAATCAAGTATAATCAGCATTTACTTGAATCGTAACAGGTCTGTTGAATTACGAAAAAGTTACATTACTAATATTGAAGACATGTATTGTCTCTGGTAGACTGGTATACAGTTTGTCTCTGGAACAAAACTGCTACGTGAACGCTGTACAATACAGCCACAATAAGCCAATACTTAATACGAAATTCAGTTTTTTCTCGAAGAGCGATGTCTGAAAAACAGCTATTATAAATATCAGCAAGTAATAAAACATACTTCTTTCATAATGACTTGTGCGGAATTGCACATATTTGGAAGTACTTTATTCGATTAATATGTCTCGTGGCTATAACGTGCAAATATAACTAGGCATCCGAAAATTCAGGTTCATGCGACTCAAATAATTACATAGAAAATACGGATATATTGAAAGAAACTCAAATAAAAAAAAATTCATATCCTAATGCTACACCGCGTAAATTATAAAGCTAAAAGCATCGTCCCTTTGGCCTATAACAAAGCATATCAGCTGTCATCACTGTCCAGGTTGCATTTCAATCGATTTACAACTTGCGATAATTTTGCCACTCAGAAATAATTACTTGAGTTACATGCACATTAGTACATATACTGTACCGTGATCCATTTTGACATTTTTGAATTAATTATATCTGACTGAAATAATGACAATAATGATACGACGATTTGTAACCAAGATTAACTCCAATTCACGTAAATTTCTATTTTAAAGCAGGAATAATTGATGGTGTATCAACATAAAATAAAAACCAATATCCAAACAGCAAAAAATAAATAAATCAGAAAAAATTGAGATGCTGTGATTATTGGTAACGAATTTTTATTTCAAATATAACTAGGCATCCTAAAATTCTATTCTACACCGCGTAAATTTTAAAACTAAACCCGTTATGCCTGATGCTAAACAAAACGAGTCAATTGTCATCTGGTCCAGGCTGTTGTTTCACCAGGTACTTACATGCGACTGAAATAATTACATAGAAAATACGGCTATATTGAAAGAAACTTAAATTAAAAATGTTTCATATCCTAATGCTACACCGCGTAGATTATAAAGCTGCAGGCATCGTCTCTTAGGCCTATAACAAAGCATCATATCAGCTGTCAGGTTGCATTTCAAGCGATTCACAACTTGCGATAATGTTGCCACTCAGAAATAATTGTTTCAGTTACATGCACGTTACTACATAAACTGTACCATGATCACATCTCGACATTTTTGGATTAATTATATCTGACTGAAATAATGACAGTAATGATACGACGATTTGAAATCAAGAGTAGCTCCAATTCACGTAAATTTCTATTTTAAAGCAGGAATAATTGATGGTGTATCAACATAAAATAAAACCAATATCCAAACAACAAAAAATAAAAAACAACAAAAAATAAATAAATCAGAAAAATTGAGATGCTGTGATTATTCGTAACGAATTTTTATATTTCAGCACACTTCCAAGAGGACTAAGTCGTAGATTACTGCTATATTTACATAAATTTATGACACCGCGGTTATGTTGCAATCCTCGGTATCCACATTTAAAAATAAACTTTTTTTAGTTAAGTATCATGGAAACAATATTTTTCATTATATCCACAGATACATCCTTAACAAAGCTTATACCTAGCTATATAATCCCAGGCAAAGTTTACACATAAAATCGCCAAAAAATTACACATAATGATTATAATATCAGCTTTCTTAACGTTACAACTGTTATATATCCATTTAAATTTTCGGTACCACGATTAACGTGGAATCCTCCATATCAGCATTTAAAAATATTATGTTTTAGCTGAGTTAAATATTGCTTTCAGAAATAATATTACTTATTACTACCACAGATATTCTATATTGTAACCAAGTTTATGCTCATCTATATACTGGCAGCCGAAGTTCACGCATAGTGATAATTGCAGCTGTGAAAACGTTTTAATTGTTAGTGCTGTGAGTTGGGTAAGTATAAAAGTTTATGATATGCCCTTGCGAAAGAGATCTAATCCGTCGGGGTCAACTTCTGCAGCTAAAAGATGTCGCCGAAATCGGCTAAATGAGAGTGAAATAGACCGACAACATCGTCTGCAACGTCAAAGAGAACTAGATGAAATAGCTAGAGCAAATGAAAGTAACCTGCGCCGAGAAAAGCGATTGACCTATAACCGGGTTCTATACGCTAAATCCATAGCTTCTGAAAGCGCACAGAAGAAAGAATGTCGTTTGAACCGTGAAAGCCTTTCTAAACAATAAATGTTTATACTTCGCACATTAATTACAACCACGAATTACTACTGTCAATTTTTCAGGAACCTTTTCTACTATTGAATCAATTGCATCACGTTAAAATATGAATAAAACAACTCTCTGACATCAGTATGAAAACCGAACCTAACGTATTAACCGAAACAAACGAAACTATTCAGAATACATTAACAGTTCATGCCTTTCCACGTTAATGTCTGATAAGAGAATAAAATCGGTAAATAATTTCTACACCTGGCAAGGCACGCGCGCGTGAAGCAGCGGGCAAATGCTAGTATTTCAATATATATATATATATATAAAATAAAATAAAATAATGGCTCTAAATGGCTTTCGGCAACTAAGTCATTCAGCCAGTTCGATGTGTTTATGATATCTCTTCCAGTGAATTAGTTTCTCTAGTACGTTTCTATTTCCTAAGTATAGACACCACAGGACGGACAGGACTTTCACACAGACACACAACACTTAAACATCCATGCCCGCGGCCGGATTCGAGCCGGCGATCTAAGGCACGTGGAGCTAGCACTCTAGCCCCTACGCTACCGAGGCCAGCAAAAATTATGAAAGATAGAGTGTATGACCCGCCAGTGTGGCTCATTGCATTAAGGAGCCGAGAATTGGATCCAGAAGGTACAACGGGGAAGGTCAATAGCTCAGGCCCACGCGTACCGATCATCATGACTAGGATTTTTTTTTTTTTTTTTTTTTTTTTTTTTTTTTTTTTTTTTTTTAGTGGCTTTCGGCAACTAAGCCATTCAGCCAGCTCAATGTGTTTATGAAATATCAGCCAGTGAATTAGTTCCTCCAGCACGTTATGTTTCCTAAGTATAGACATCACAGGACGGACAGGACATTCACACAGACACACAACACTTAAACATCCAAGTCCGCGGCCGGATTCGAACCGGCGACCCTCGGCACGCGGAGCTAGCACTCTATCCCCTACGCTATCGAGGCCGGCACACTTTATTCTTCTGCTATTACAGCATGTTGGTGACGCGAACTCGAAGATTTTACCCATCCAAAAAGCGTCCAATGCGCATATCATACGCGCATCATCTCATAGCATGTCGTTGACTGAAAGACGCAAACTCATAAATGTACCCTCTTTCAAACATTACCTAACCTGTAGAAGTTTTCACTTAAAAAATGTAAGAAATAAAGATTCGTGGTAAACGACCCAGAGAAAGGCCAAGGGATGGATGACTGAGGGGATTGAAGGAGTGCGTACGGAAGAGACGACGGGAGAGGACTGGATCAAGGTGGTGACAGAGAGATGGTGGAAAGAAGGAAATGATGAGGCTTGTGTGCAAAACTGACACAGGCAGTAGCTAGTAACTGTTGTTGTTGTTGATGATGATGATGGTTGAGTGCACTAATTTGCCTTCTGTTGAGGCGCGTAGAGCCCCAGGTCATGGCCAGACGACGCGCGTGATGTGCTGGGCTGACCGTGGGTCACGCCGGGGGTGGCTGGATTCCGTTTCTGGCTGCGCAATCAGCGGCCCTTTCAGCGCGAGTGATGGATGCCCCTCGGACACATTCATTTGGGAAATGGCCCTCCGGCCACAGAGCAAATAACGAGACGGCTACGGGGCCAGTATCACACAATGTCGACGAGGCCAAACAAACTCACCGGACACCACCGACAGAAGCGTTTTCCAAGGTTGACTCCATAAAACGTTTCTGCACCGGATAAAAGGAATGCGACCATTGCTTTACCCACACAAAGGGTGGAACACAAAATTCTCATTAGCTTACTCTCTAATCAGGGGTCACAGTTCTCTATGTTTCTTCTCCCTTCGCGTTTTTTATATCTTTTTTTTCGCGCTTTCACGTTAGCGATTTTGCTTAAAAACAAACAAATATGAAACAATGTAACTAATTCAATTTTTTTGTTTACTGTCATCAGTCTTTCGACTGGCTTGATGCAATCCTCCATCCTTTCCATCTCTACATATTTATTTATTTATTTATTTTCCATATGCAACATAGCCCAGCACCTAGTATCTAATCTGGGCCCTTATTTCCACTCATTTACATTTACATATGTTTGTATCTTATATATATATATATATAAAACATATTAACAAATAAACAATGAATGAAAGAAAATTTTGATTCAATTTCCAATAACTACTACATCTACTGTTATTAAACAGAATGGGTACCACACCACTACTAAATCTACTACTACTGTCCCTAATATTACTGCTAACATTACTACTGCTACTACTAAAACCATTACTAATACTACTAATTCTACTATTACCACCACCAATTGTCTCCATCTCTACATATCCCTTACAACCCACATCCTCAATTATCTGCTTCATATATTCCAATCTCTGTCTTCCTTTACAGTTCTTACCTTCGACCGTTCCCGCCACCAGCAAATTAACCAATCCAGCATGTCTCAAAATATGACCTACGTAAGCTTCTTCCACAAACTTCTTTCCTCACCCATCATTTCCAAAACTCGCTCATTTCTTACTTTGTCTGTCCACTTAATTTTCAGCATTCTTTTGTACCACCACATTTAAAATGATTCAATTTTACTTCTTTCCGGTATTCCTAAAGTCCATGTTTCACTACCGTAAAGTGCTGTGCTCCACACATAGATTTTTAAAAAGTTTCTTTCTAATTCCTAGATCCATATTTGAAACTAAAAGATTTCTATTTTTCATGAGGGCTCTTTTTGCTAGTGCTATCCTGCTTTTAACATCATTCCTACATCGACCATCGGTTGTAATTTTGCTTCCCAAGTAACAGGATTCACTTACTTCTCCTATTGCATCCGATCCTATTTTTATATTTAATCTGCTAGTTTTTGTATCATTTCTGTTACATTTCATCACTTTAGTCTTGCTTTGATTTATAGTCAGAGCCAAATTCGTCCTTCAGAATTTTGTTCGTGCCGTTCAGTAATTTCTGAATATCCTCAGCCCTTTCTGCTAACAAGACAATGTCATCAGCAAATCATAGCATACTGATTCTTTCTCCCTGAACACTTATGCCACATGGAAATTTTTCTTTTACTTTCTTTATTGCTTCCTCTACATACAAGTTGAACATTAACGGGGATAGACTACAACCTTGTCTCATAACCTTTTTAACTGATGCTTGTCTCTCGTGATTCTCTACTTTTATTACAGCTACTTGATTCTTATATAGTTTAGAAAGTATTATTTTATCTTGATACTTTAGGCCCGACTTCTTTAAAATCTTGTCCCACCTAACATTATCAAAAGCTTATCATACGTATTATTTCTAAAAGGTGTTTCCTTTTGTGACGAGCTACTTAGGGAGCGTCCATTAATTACGTGAGGTGTTTTTCCGGAATTCTTGACCCCCCCCACCCCTCTGGTGAGACTTCGTGAGATATGGTCTGAACCCTCCCCCCTTCTAAAATGACGTGAGATTTTGACGGAGACACCCTCCCCCCTCTCCCCTACTAATCAACCTCGTAAGTTTTTCGAACCTTTTTAGGTCTCATGTTTCCAAGGGCGGTAATACTTTCCCCTAAGGCCGGGTGTAGGACCAAATCCCCCCCCCCCCTAAAGTGCACTTTCGCATCATTTGTAGACCTATTTTTTTTTAGCTCTGCCATCTTACTAGAATTTAAAAACCTCATGTTAGATTTCTGTTGACCCTCTCCCCCTTGGTGATGTTTCGTGATATTTCGCCGGATCCCCCCCCCCCCTCCCCATTTCACCTCACGTTATTAATGGACGCCCCCTTATCTTCGTTCATACCTAACCGTAATCGATTAATGAAATATGATTTTAAATATTAAAGTCTCCGCTTTGGAAACATCATGCATTTATAAAGAAATTATCCGGAATTAACTATCAAGGTCACGCCACGGGTATGAGACAGTTCAGAGCTAAGCTGCTAGGCTTCGCTGCCATCGATAATGATTTATAAGTTACATTAAAGTGAAACGTTTCGCCCATCTACGGACCTCGCTATTTCAGCTGTCCTTGTCATTTTCCCTACACCTGAGCTTTAACTTTAAACCAGTACTCTAACATTTGTTTCCTGTGATATTCCTTTCTCTTTTCAGTTCTCATTTTGCTAGTTTGTAGTTTCAGATTTTCTTGGGAACTAGGGTGCTCTTGGAGTTTCTTCTTGACTCGAATACGTTTCTGGATATTTTCCTGTGCAATCCTCACTTCCTACAAGTATTTCTCTTTCTCGGTGAAGCACGTTGCATTAAATGATATTAATTATTTGATATTATTATTTTACTCAGGACTTCAGTACTAAATATCAGTACGAAAAATTGCTTCGCAAATTTACAACATAAACATATTAATCAGTTATTGATTATACAGATCGAATTACATCTACGTAGTGCAATTATTTTATCGTGATGACTGTAACTTATAATATCTCCCTTGTGTGGATGTAGAAGTTGCTTTTTTTTTGTTTACGGCTCGTCGACATCGTGGTAATTAGAGCCCGGAAAAGATGTGTAGCAAGGAACGCGAATAAGGCGACAGCTTTTTGAAGGAACCACCTTGGCATTCGACTGGTGTGATTTCGCGAAACCATGGAAAACAGAAGTCTGGATGGGCGGACGGGGATTTGAACCCGCGTCCTCCTGAACGCCAGGCCAGAGCGTTGCCGCTCACCCACTACGCTAGGGTGTAGCAGTTTCTGTTTCACAGAGTATCAAATTAAATGTAGATGTTCTAAGGATTACTTCCCATTCCAACTGAGCTATTTGAATGATGGGTAATTACTTAATTTTTCTGAAAGAGGTAAATTGCGTCTACTGTACAGATATTCCGTACACTGTCACTCTTTTCCCTAAAGAAAGATGAGTAGTAAGTTAGTGTTTGCGTTACTAGAACGGAAAGCTACCGAGGTCGTGTTACATCTTGACGGTCTCGTAAACGTCAGAATTATAATCCTGGCTTTGGAACTTACGTCAAACCCTATGCGTGTTGAACGGATAGCGGGTGTGTCTGTCGCACTTTGTGTAAGGTTGGTAACGCCGAAGAACTAGCTGCAACCTCTGAGGAAGGAGCCACCTGTTGTTATATGTCAGAAACGCGAATCGAGAATTTACCTTTCAAAATCACAGAAATATTTTAATATACTAGAACACGGATACAAGAGCACTGGTAAAAGAATGAGTTGGCACTACCGTAAACGCACAAGTGTAATAATGTTGATGACTGCGCTATTCAAATGGTACCAACAGTATAATCGTACCAAATTCAGCGGTCACAGTGTTGATAAATTCCAATTTTAAATCGGCGCTATTGCTAGTGCAACATGTTCTGTTCCAGACCGACAGGTATTGGCTGCTAGTAAATTGTAAGTACAGTGTTTTTGTGTTGCAATTGATAATGTATTACTGTATTGTTATTTTGCCATAATAATAGAAATTGTAGTCACTCATGATGTCTCACCCCTTAGGGTACATCCATTAATTACGTGAGGTGAAATAGGGGAGGGGGGTCCGGCGAAATCTCACCAGATCTCACGAGGGTGAGGGGGGGTGTCTACGGAAATCTCAGTGAGATTTTGCGAAAAATTTGGGGACAGTAGAGCCAAAAAAAAGGTCTACAATTTGCGCCAAAGTCGATTTTAGGAGGGTATTTCGTCAAAAAGTTAGGGTGTGACCTAAAAAAAAAGGTCTACAAAAGTTTCCAGGGCGATTTCTAGGGGGGGGGGGTTCTCACGGACCAGATCTCACCCGAGGGGGGGGGGTTCCGGCCAGATCTCACGAAATCTCACCAGGGGGGAGAGGGGGTTCAGAAATCCTGAAAAACACCTCACGTAATTTGTGGATGCCCCCTTAAGAGCGAAATGCGTCCGTAATTAAAATAGCCCTTCGTAAAAATTTTGTTGGCTGATGTTTTAGATTTAAGTCCAATAAACAGCAACTGCGAAAAATTTTCAAGGTTAATGTTATTAATCTACAGTGTTTATGATAATCGACCTTCAGTCACATCACAGATCTACTGACACCCGTTTAGCAGTGACAAAATGATTCGAAGTACCATATTAATATTCCATGGTTTCAATTCCACGTAACACTCTAGGTCCGTTTCCCATCGGAAGTGAAATACCGGTAACTTGAAATCCTCTCATCAGCTCATTAAGACCACAGGATTTTAATTTTTTCGTTCAAAACAATCCTGATTTTACTTAAAGTTGACACATTTTTGACGTCGAGGTAATGGAGGATGGTCTACCTTGAAAAAGGATATCGAGTGTCATCTGTTAGAGTGTGGTGTAATATCCTACAACTGTGTTTCATGATATTTTTGTATTAGCTGGCCTCGGTACTGTAGGGGCTAGAGTGCTTGCTCTGCGTGCCGTAGGTCACCGGTTCGAGTTCGGCCGCGGGCCTGGGTGTTTAATTGTGTCTGTGAATGTCCATCCTGTGATGTGTCTAGTTAGTTGGAAAGAATTACTGTAGAGCTGGCTGTATGGCCTAGATGCCGAAAGCCACTGAAAAAAAAATGTTATTATGTTTGTAGTTTTTGCGGTCGACCATGATCTGGAATCCGCTACGCATCCACCTTGTATGGCGATGACGTTTGTTCGGTATTACAATGATAAATGTATTTGCAGAATGTCTTACTAAACTTACAATTGTGGTCGAATTTTAGTGAAATTTAATTTTTCATGGTCTGCTCCTGGTATCGATTTCTAAGGCAGACTTTTCCAATCACCCATGCTATGCACCTACGCAGGAATTAACCAGGTTAAATTTTGGAATTTTAGTTCGCCCTAAATCCCAACATAATTTTACGCCCGTCACTTCTTTCACTTTTTCAATAAGTTTGCTGAAATATTTACAAAACAAAAAGATCGATACAAATACAAAGTTACTAGTTGCTTTTCTCCGTGTGGCTAAATGTTTATTTATTGTCAGTGTTATTGCTAGATAGTACACTATAGGAATGATAGCTGGGAACTCTGAAAAGTTGTGCTTATTGCTCAGTTTTAATAGAACTGAAAGTTTTTTTTTAATCTGGTTTTATTACATCTGTAAGTGAACGTACTGAACTTTCTGAAGTTCATTTAACTGAAGCAGATATTTAATAAATCAGAGAGCCAATCAATAGCTTTCCCACTTTTGCGGTGTATTAGATTTCTGGTAAGTCGTAATAACCTCTATAACCTCTGTCTTAGCATCATTTGACATAGGAAAATCGACAAGTTTGAATGCAAACATTTGCGACTTACGAAAGAACAACTGCTAGCTTTTTTTTTTTTTTTTTTTTTAATCTGCTTAACGTCTCTCTAACAGCGAGGTCTTTAGAGACGGGAAAGGGTAGGGGGCGAGGAATTCGGCCATGGCCTTTTGAAGGAAGCATCCTGGCATTTGCCTGGAGTGATTTTGGAAACCATGGAAAACCCAAATCTGGATGCCCGGATGGGGATTCGAACCGCCGTCCTCCCGAATGCGAGGCCATGCTAGCTGTGAGGGCGTTGGTAAGTTTTATTCCAAAGAGGTTTGGCCTTGAAGGAGTATTGGGCTGTTAGCCGAAACTACCTGAGCAACACTCGTAAATCTCTGGAAGGCCGCAAGTTAGGCCCTCTGTCAGATGGGTTTTGTCCGCACATACCAGCGTACACCCCTCTCCAGAAAGGTATCCGAAAGCCTCTCAAACGGCAATGGTCCGCGTACGATTTTTCGTTGGGGGAGGTTGTAGCATTTCTATCCTCCAGTAAGTAACCAAAGCAGCTCACTGCACAGTAGGAGTGGTAATATCGATCATCAGCGAAGCAACAATAGTTCCACAATGAATACAGTCACACCACTTTCTTTCACAAACAAGTAGTACAGCGTAGTAGTAATTTGAGAGTGTTTTCACTGCCATAAATAGATAAAAATTTCGGAGAATAATGTTACATGGCAACGGTTATTTTTTTATCTGCTTAAGGAAGGAAAGAAAAAAGCAAAAGAAGGAATATCTTTGTCTTTTTCACTGAGTGGACTCTCCTTAGCATTGAAAATGACCGTTCTACCGAACATGGGTACAGCTGCGAAGCAGAAAAAAATTCAAAGAACCCAATCACAATGTTGCCACTTGTCAAAAAAATTAACTGTGGTCAATGATTTTGTGTTTAGTCCAAAAAATTGTGCATTCTTTTCGTGTCCCGAATGTGTACCATTTCGTTCTCTTCCGAGGCTGATAAAATTTTTAAAAAATCTACCACAATACCAACGATAAATAAGACGCGTCCTGCACATTATGGTTTTCTCTCTATTGCGAAAACAGCTTCTCCTAAATTGTAAAGTCCATCTTAGGTCGCTTACGTATTTTATTTCACTTTCAATCTCCAACGCTGAGTAAATTTAAAGGCACTTTGTCTTACCATGTCCTGCATAGAGTCTCACTCATGCCATATTTATTTCTTCCTTTTCCATGGGTGTAGCCAGGGTGGGGCGCTTATCCCACTCTGGCTCCCTACCTCAAGTAGTCCACTTTTAATATTAAAAAATAAATTTTGTCAAACATTTAACCAGAAACTTCGCAGACTAGTGCTTAAATAAGTTAAATGAGTCTTTAATATATTTTTTCAAGTAAAATAATTTTCAACGAGTATTTTTATTAAGTTTCCTTGCTTTTGCCCCACCCTGAAGCTAATCCTAGCTACGACCATGTCCTCTTCTCAGCACTATTGTACGAGTCCTTAAAAATAGTCAGCCATCTTTCAATGATGCCAACTTAAATTTTAAATTGACTCTCAAACAATTATTTCCGATGGAGTGCAATCTTTGATGGCAATTTCCCTAGGCACCAATTCTTTCCCTCCCTTGTGTCCGCCTAATGTTGCCCTTTGTGGATTTTATTTTTTAATTCTTTAAGTGTTTTTGGTAAATTATTCATCACTTTCCTTGATAATTCATTCCTGCTCCTGATTCCTTTAAGAAAATTTTCCCACACTCTTATGCCTGATATTGAGTGTTATGTTTTGATCATGGTCATCTTTTTTCTTCCATGCACCACTTTCACCTATATCTTTCCACGCCTCATCACCAGTATACACATGGTACACACCCATGATTCTCTTCATCCTCCTCCTGTTTTCCAATAACTCCCACTACAGCTCCTTTATCTTATTAGTTTTTGATTATGTTCTGCGATAATTTCCAGAGACAAACCTAGCTGCTCTCCTTTGCAGTCCTTAGGTCTTCAATAAGCATCCCACAATCATAAACAATTTTTTATTTTTTATCTGTACACCTAATGAGCTAACTCTTCTTTGTATTTATCTTCATCCTATGATGACCTTCGCAGCTAGGTATCCTGTCCAGGTTCCCCTGCAGCTTTTCACAATCTTCTCGTTTTAATCCTATTATATAGCATTATATCATTTGCAAACAACCTAACTTCTATATAAGAACGAAGTTTTTCTCGGCTTTGAAAATGTATGAAATGCTTCCAGAAGATGACGACAATGAATTTAGCTGCCGAAATATCGTGTGACAACGCATTCTTGACTCGGCTAGTCACCCGAGAGCATTTCATACAACCTAACTTCTGACTGTAAGCATTAACACAAGCATTCATTAGAATAACGAATGGCAATAGTCCCAATGCGAAACCCTGTAGCACACCCATTTCTATTCGTTCTTCTTTTGGTGCTACATTTCCTACCATAACCCTGATGGCTTTTTATCTTTTAAAAATTCCTCACCCAACGCTTTTTCATCAACTTCAAACATTTTTACGTTACTTAACACATTCTCATAACATATTTAAATAGATACCATTTGACAACAGAGATGAGAATTTAAAAAAGGCAAGAAGCTGTCAAAATATCAAAAGGACGTATGCTCGTTTTCTCAAATGTACAGAAAATAGAAGAAATATAGACCAAGGAGTTTAGAGTGAATTGGCGGGAAGATAGAGGAAAGTTGAGTTTATGTTCAAAGCTATCCCAGCCTGTTTGGACGACGTGCGACCGCTCAGTTACCAAACGGATACTCATTGAAGTCTGTCTCTGATTTGATTCAATCAGTGGTGCAGGTCTAAATGAAATCGTGGTGTTTGTATGACAGCGTGTGACAGGAATAACAAGTGGCGTGGTGCCACCGCTATTTACCGGGTGCTGAATTCTCTCGAACAGTGTTGGGTCAAACAAGGCGCTCCGACAGAAGTTGATTCGCGCTGTGATTCCGGGATGTCAATTGGAGGCGAAGTGCATGCGTAAGCAGCTCCGTCACAGCTGACGTCTGACACTGATTCGCTTACGAAGAAACACAATAATCCCAAGCTGTCACTATGACGTGCAACCGCGCAACCTCTCGTCTTTCATTTGACACGTGATGCACATAGAATATCGCATACTTACTATGCCAGTAAAGGAGCGTCCTTAAACTATATAGCTCCATTTCGGCTTCCTGTGAACCCCCCTCCCCCCTCGCGTACCATGAAGTGGCTTTTGCCTCTATTCCCCCCCCCCCCCAATCCCTCCCCGCGTTGCACGTAGATTTTTTCCTCATCGATTCCAGAAGACATTTTGCGCTGATTTCTCTTGTCAGGCTATCTTAAATTACATACGGAGATAATTAAATGACGGAAATAAGTATTCACATGCTGTTGGGTTTTCTGTACATTATTTCAGCTGTGAGAAATAATATGAATGAAAAGCTACGTAGCTATGCTCGGAGCACCCCCCCTCCCTTTCCCCTCCTCTCATGTAGCCCAGCATAGATTTCCAACTCCTCCTCCTCCTCCATATACCAAGCCACGCAGTTTATGAACGCTCCCTAACTGGTAATAACTCTACAGTGACAGAGACAAACTTCCAGTCGCTAGAGAAATCTTGTATAATTTTACTAGCTGCATTTTTTTTTTTTTGCTTGGGCTTTACGCGCCTCATCGACAGCGTGGTCATTAGAGGCGGGATGGGATGAGGGACAAGGAACGGGAAGGAATTCGGCCATGGCCTTTTTGAAGGAAGTATCCCGGCATTCGCCTGGAGTGATCTTGCCCGGATGGGGATTCGAACCGGCGTCCTCCCGAATGCGTACTAGCTGCAGCCCGTAATACTGTTCACTTGTTTTTCTTGTTTTGATTTTTTTTGACTAGCTTCAACCCTTGTCAATAATGATGTTTTGAAACTTATTTCTACTATGGTTAGAATTTGATCAGTAACGTGCTTTCACTGGAGCAAGGACCGTTTCTCCTTTGTTACCAAAACGGAACAGGTATAAAATATTCAGACGGATCTTTGACAGTGGTAGATTTATAGGAAATTAAAAAAAAATTATTTTAATTTTAAAATATATTAAACCGTTATACAAACATGCTTCTTAGCTTGCTATATAACAACTTCTAGGGACAGAGGATACAGAGAAAACATCTGAAGTTAGCCGAGCATCTCACAATTTAACATGTAGATTTATACGAAATACATATCATTTTTATCGTCGGTTTTCAATTTCAGTATAGAGTCAAAACATATTAAATCATTACACAAAAAATTTATTTTAATTTAATTGTGATGGAGCGCACGGCCCGGTGGTATTTTCCCTTCACACCCATTCCCCTCTTTACTGTACTCAACTACTGTTACCCTTCATAAATTTCAAGTTTAAATTCTTTCAGAGTTTTTTTGTAAATTATTAACCATTTGTGGTGGTAACTTATTCCAATCCGTCCCACCTTACCTACGAAACAAAATCCTCCCACACCCTTGTATCTGAAATCAAGTGTTTCGGAAGAGTAGGCCTGAGTGGGCTGGTACCGGGTTTCACCCTCTCTCTTCCTTCATCTTTCATTCATTTACAACGTAAAAAACACCCGACACTGAACACATACTCATCAGTCATCCACACTCCGTAACAGAACACGCACTTCCATCATTGAGGAAAGGATGGGAGATCAGTTCAGTTAAATTTCCCAAAGAAGCAGCTATGAAGGGGACATTCCTTCCAGCATGGCTCTCTGAGTAAACGAGATGATGATCATAGTGCACTAATTATTATTATTAATTTAATTGCGATGGAGCACATGCTCCGGTGGCAATTTCCCTGGTCATCTAATTACCCCCTTTTTACTATTGTTTAAAATTATCTTGTACCCTTTGAGTGTTAAAAATCCACCACCCATTTACATAAGCGATTTACGAATTTTAATGTTAAATTCCTTCTGCGTTTTTGGCAAATTTATTCGAATCCCTAACACCCTTACCCACCAAATTAAAATTTTTCCACTCCCTTATTCTTGATATCGAGTGCCAGCTTATGGTCAGGGTCATCTCTTCCCTTCCGTGCACAATTCCTAATTCTTCGACCAATATTCCTCCAAGCCCCGTCAACAAAATATGCCTTGTACACACCCAGCACTCTCTTCACCCTCCTCCTGTCTTCTAATGACTCCCAATCCAGCTCCTTTAGCATATCAGATACTGACTGGGTCCTGCGATAATTTCTATAAACAAATCTAGCTGTTCTTCTTTTCAAGCCCTCCAACTTCTGTATTTGATACTCAAAATGTAGATCCAATACTACGCCACCATCTTCAAGCAATGGTCTGACCGATGTTTTGTAACCCTATTCCTTAACTTCTCTGGTATATCGTCTCATCACCTTCTCCAGTAAATTAAGGATTTTATAGCCTTTTCCTACTACCTGCCCAATTTGCTCTGTCCAGCTGAGTTTATTATCAGAAGTTATGACTAGATATTTACACTTACACCCTTCAACAAGTAATTCTGACTCCACTTTATAATCATACAGAGCCTTTAGTTTTCTATCTGTGCACCTAATAAGGCATTTATCTTCTTTAAATGTTGACTTACCCATTCAGATATTCGATCCAGGCTACCTTGCAGCTCTTCTAAGCCTTCCCTTGTTTTGAACCTATTGTATAAAATTATGTCATCTGCAAACAATCTAAATTCTGATTGTAAACCATCAACACAATCATTCATTAGAATGATGAATAGGAATAGTCCCAATACTCTACCCTGTGGATGATCTTGCAATACGTGGAACCTTCTTGTATAAATACCGATAAATATTCCAGTTTCATTGCTGATCATCGCCTGTTGTGCTACAGCCATTGTTTATTTCTAGCAAACTTTTGCTTTGTTTACGTGAAACCAAATTTAAGTAATGTTATTGGTCTCCTTTAAGAAACCGGGTATATTCAGACTCTTTTGAAATTTTGTCAAGAGATCACTAGAATAAGATGAAATTGCTGATGATATTGTATTGATAGTAGAATGGGCCGAGGATATTGAAAGGTGCCGAATGACATGAACAATACCGAAAGAAGAGTTTGGACTAAACATAAAGCGATGAAATGTAGCAGAAATGACACCAATAATAGTAGATTAAATATAAAAATAGGATCGGATGCGATAGAGAAATAAATGAATTCTGCTACTTAAGAAGTAAAATTACAACTGATGGCCGAAACAGGAATGATGTTAAAAGCAGGATAACAATAGCAAAAAGAGCCTTGATGAAGAGGAGGTATTTTTTAGTTTCAAATATTGATCCCGGACTTAGAAAGAACTTGTTTAAACTATGGGTGGAGCACAGCACTTTATGGTAGCGAAAGTTCCTTGTTGTTGTTGTTGTCATCGTCGAAAGCATGGTAATTAGCGCCCTGTCAACAGCCGGCTTGGCAATGCGGCACAATGTTCCTATTTCCTGTACATATTCAATAAGAATTCATTTTTCTATTCAAGTGCGAATGAACAATCAAAAAAATACTCGGAAAAAAACGCAGTCAATGTACGCAGAAAAATACATAGAAGTTTCATTCCTTGCGTGTTTACACTGATAACAGGGACCAGTATGTTTTTCTTTTTTAGAAAAGAAGAAGTTACATCACATATTTTGCAATTTTAAATTCAGAACTTCATTAAAATAGCATTTCAAGCGTTATGTTATGGAGCTTACTACCAGTCCCCCCCCCCCCTTTTACTTTTTTCTATTTTATTTTATTTTATTTGGCCTGAAGCGCCAAATGGCACTATACAGCCATCAGCTATTTATATAGATAATTGGCTTGGTACAAATCAGTAAAGCATTGTACAGATAAACAAATTTACAGGATAATTATAATAAACTAGTAATTTCACATCAGCTGGAATATTTCTCAAAAAAATACATGCATGTTTACAAAATCAAGGATTAGTAAAACAAGTAAATAGAGGACTCTGTACCAACAGTGGGGGGTACAAGGCTCTCCATGCACAAACAATAATTACAGTATAATTAAAATATACACATTACATGATTATTTATATACAGGAATTAACACATTATAAAAAGGACTTATTTGCCTAAATCTTAATGTCTGTTGCTTTTATAAAACTGGCTAACAATTTATATACAATCACATTGTTGCCATGCAACAGACAAGAAATACTTGTTGGAAAAGGTATACCAAAGTTGTTAAGATCTTTCAAGAATTTAGGTCTGTGTGCTTTATATCTTGGACAAGCGAAAAATATATGGTTTGTGTCACCTACTTCCGAATTGTAATATTCACAGATATCTGAATTTATGATGGTTAGACCATGTAGGTGCTGTGCGAATATACCATGATTAAAACGTATTCTAATTATCGTGGTGATAACCCCCCTATGTTCCAAGGAGCTGGAAAACCAGGGACGGGTAGGAATTCGGGGCTGGATATTGCCATAGTATTGTCCCCTTGTTTTTTACTGATGTCCCATTCACTCTGCCATTTGTTCATTACCTTGATTTTTATTTGTGGTAGATAGTCCGTATACGGTAACGGAGTTTTGAGGGCGACACCTATTCTAGCTGCTTGCTTTGCCAACTCCTCTACTTTTTCGTTAAAGACGACCCCTGCATGCGCCTTCACCCAGAGGAAATTGATTGCTCTGTTTCTTCTTGAGCATTTTACTACCTGTTGCAATATATTTACTATAATCTGATTAGTTCTCTTGCCCCAATATTTGGTTTGAATAGAGTTCAACACGCTCTTAGAATCTGAGATGATGAGAAACTTCCTCTCTGTTATTGTTGAGCAATACCTGACTGCCTCTAAAATAGCTAATGCTTCTGCAGTGTATATAGATGTAGTTGATGGAAGTTTATACATTCCTTGATACTTGGTGCGGGGACAGAAAAAGGTACATCCTACGTTACCTCCTGGGGTAGTTTTAGATCCATCCGGATATATATGCACGGTGTTATTCCAGTTTTCCGTAAGATATCTCTGTACTAACATACTGAGGTTTGGGTATTGCCTATTCTCAAGAGTGATATAAAATACCGGAAGTTGAATCATACTGAAGATGGAATGGTATCCGTATGGTGCAAATAGCTTTATTGGAATTATTCTGTCCGTTTGTTCTTCCCACTCTGTGTAGCTGTAATAGATCTCTGAGAGTCGCGATCTTCCTCTATTATTCCACAAGCTACTCAGCTCTTTACATTTAAAAATAGTTGGGTGGTTCCGGTATGCTAACCTCTCAACAACTAATTTGTCGGACAGCAACTGTCTTCTAATATGCAGAGGCATCTTCCGGGCTTCCACCAATAGAGCGTTGGTGGGAGTAGATGTTATGGCCTCAAGACAGGTGCGAATACAACTATATTGTAGCTTGTCTAGCCTGGACAGGATTCCGGAGCTTGCACTGCTGTACAGAATGCATCCGTAGTCAATTTTGGATCTAATTAGCGCTCTGTAGATCATCAAAAGTATACTGGGATTTGCACCCCACCCAAAAGGCGTGTCAAAGATCGAATAATGTTCTGCGCTTGATTGCAAGAGTTAATTATTTGATTAATGTGCGGTTTCCCAGGAATCTTACGTTAGATTTCACTGAAAATGAGTAGTTCCCTAGCCTAACTATTTTTCTTCTCAAAAGCGTGTCACACATTGTGAACCACTCCCCCCACCCCCCCACCCCCCCCACCACTCCATCTGCCGCCCAACTGTCGTATCAAAAGGCTTATGGATGGCTTCCTTTTCATCACACGTGTACTAATCATTGTTCAGTATTATCAAAAATATTAACAATTCAAGACTCAATTAAATTCACTGAATCCCTCGGCCGACATGAACTGACGACCCTGAAGCCAACAGCCAAGGCCCTACGCTACCGGGTCAGCATCTACCTATTTCACTTGACCAGGGACCTCCACCCTGTAGATGTGTGACTGATGTTTCTAAAAGGCGTCCTTCACATGTCAGGTAGTAATACTGCATTGTTCGTAATTTTGGTCTTACTCTCCAGCCAACGGATTCTGCTACGAGTCTTGATTTCTCGCTCTTAGTTTCGTTGGCAATTCTCCAGGTCTCTCCGCAGGATTTGTGTTTCACTTCCTGTCAGCTGCTGTCCAGCTGGAAACAAATGTGGTGTTGCCGTCCTGTCAGCATCGGGTGTGCAACTATCAATCTAGTCGCAGCAATCTTCAACTTTTTCACCAGCGCGCTGATTTATTTATTTTATTTCTCGTGTCCAGGACATAACATTACAAGTTGAAACAAAACAAATAAAATTAATTAATTAATATTAAGCTTATGGACTATAAACACAATTAAATAGAGTGTGACCAGAATTCCGCAATCCTGATGGCCTTCTCATTTGCCCTAAAAAGGTCGTCGATAGTGTAGGTTTCAGGTAGATTCTTGCATACCGGAAGATGTTATGGGTACTGCAGCTCACCACATTCACATAGTTCGTTTTCGGTAGTGTAACCCCATTTTTTGATATTGGATCTACATCGGGACACTTCAGTTCCTAATTTATTTAATGCCTTCCATATGGCATATGGTTGATTACACCCCGCGGCCAGTGCCTCTTTGATATTCCTCCAGTGCCCTTCAGGCAACGAATTTCGTCATAGTTGTACACGGCGTGCTCCAAGTGAAGATGTAGTTGACTGTAAGAAGCTCTTTCTTGACTTTAGCCTGTGGGTTGAGGTTCGTGTCCAAACAAAAGGTGTCTGTGGTCTGTTTCCTCTTCTCTATCTATTCGAAAGTCAGGTGGTGCTATACCCATGATTTGGTATATTTTGCTGACAGGGGTTGGTTTCAGGCAACCTGTTACAATGCGGCCAGTATCATTCAGTGCTATATCAACCTGCCAATTTCTTTAACTGAGGAATTGAGTTCAATGCAACGGATTTTCAAATTTCGATAAACTACCACTTTTCGTGTTTTATTTTTTATTCTCTGCCGGAAAAATATTAAAGATAGAGGCAGGGACGGATCCAGGGGGGGGGAGGGCTAAGGGGCTCAAGCCCCCCCAAACGTATCTAGGTCCACCCCTGACATTGTAGTTTTGAGACCTTTTTTTTTAGCTCTACGGATTTGAGGCCCGAGGAGGCTATAAATACTACGTTTTTTCCCGACTCAAGCCCCCCCCCCCCAAAACCAAAATCCACTGAACGCAAGCCCTCTGAACCAAAATTCACTCAAGCCAAGCCCCCCCCCCCAAAAAAAAACAAAATCCTGGATCCGCCCCTGGATAGAGGTTGTTTGTACTCTTCACAACGAGTTTATGGACTTTGTGTTTACACCGTGTAAAGACATACATCATTCTGCATTAATCCTGAAATATTCGCGTTGTGTGGGTATCTCACTCTTTAAACAGAAGTTTGGATGACGTCTGTAAGCTTAATCCTCACAGGATCCTCAGATCTCTTTTTATGAATTGAAAAGCTACTTAACTAGTGAAGAATTACGCGACAAGGTGATGAGATAGCAAAGTGAAATATGAGACTATGTCGAATATACTAGTTTTTGTTTTGTCTCTACAGCAGTTAATTAAAACTCAAATGTAAAACAGATGTATGAGATTGTGTTGAAACAATGTGATATGTTTTGTGGTGTTGTTGAGACGTTTCTGTGATGTGATTGATATGTGTGTGTGTGTGAATGGTATCGCGTTGTTCTGGTCGACTCTCCAAACACCGGAACTTTCCGTTTTGTAGCTCATTATTACATGCTCATTGGCGTAAAAAGGATTACTACATCGATGTTACATTTTCATTTGTGAATGTACAGTAATTCTGGCACCACAAACCAACATTGACCGTAATGAAAGCAGGATTAAAATTGCAGAGATAAAGTGACATGGTTATCCTTTTAAATATTCATTCGTGTTTTAAAGTTCTGCAGACGCGACCAATAAATTCATTCTTGGAACAAGCAATCAAAAACAAAATACCTCTATTTACGTGCATTTTAATTTTACTTATTCTTTGAGCCGTTTTGTTGTGATTGTAGTTGTATAATGATTGCAACCCCCACCTTCGATATGTCTGAATAAAATGTTAATTTCTGGTTTTGGTCTTCTCTTCCACACAGAACAGAGCCGTTTTCAACGTACCGGTAACTCAATCAAGTTATTAAAACTAAATAAACAATTAATATAAAACGGCATTTCAGCTTATTTATCACATTCAAAGTACCTTCAAAAAGCTTTTGAGTAAATTCTGTAATCATTTTTAGTCAGTTTGGTACAGTTTCATTCGGTATTGTTTATCTTCCGGGTAAATTGTTGTCAAGGGGCCATCCACAAATTACGTCACACGAATTTAATGATTTTGGACCCCTCCTCCCTACTCCCCCTTGTCACAGGTTGTCACATTTGTGAGACCCACCTCCCCTGGTGTGACGTCACATAATTTTCAATTTTAAATTTATAAATTAAAACAGCACTTCCAAAATGATTTATGTATTTCTAGTTAAAAAATCATATCAACAATAAATCAAACATTTAAAAAAATATTTTCAAAAAACATAAAAATCGAATTAATGGTACAAAATTGAGTCATCATATGTCCATGGATTTTGAACCCATTCCTTGATACTGTTTATATTGGCACAATAGTCACTTCAATCTTGATTTCGATACTGTTGGGAACATTCGATGTGTCAACATCATCTTCATTTTCCGCCACGAGCCAAAAAATGATACAAATTATGCATGTGATGTCACAAAGTTTATGTCACGTCCGACCCCTTGTTACACTTTGTTGACCCCCCCCCTTTTTCAAGGTGTGACGTAATTTATGGATGTCCCCCAAAGACTCGCTTCTATAATGTTCCGTTGTTTTCGACGCCCAACCTGTTGTTGCTTGTATGCAAGTTATAGTTGAAGTACAGGAGTGATGTATTTACGCCTGTGAGTCTTTGACTCTTATAATCGTGTAATTAATGTGCAGACAACTCGTTTAAGACGCTACTTGTTCTAAGCAGAAATCTTTAAAATAATTCTGTGTTTGATTAAACAATCTTTGGAGGCGCAATGTTCGACGCACGCTGGTTTTAACAAGTTATTAATAAACGTCGACTCGTCATTTGTAGTTAAGTTGTACCTGCCACACTTAATTAAAGACGGCAAGACTCAAAATAAATAGCAAGAGGAACTGCAGCCGAGAGAACAAAACTGGTGACAGTAGTGAGCAGTAACATGATGGGCGCGTCTCCGAGACATGAGAAAGACATCGACGATGAATCTGTTCTAGTACCACTGCTAATTCTGTGTCCGATATCCATCTTTGCTACGGGAACTATGTCTTACAAATCGCGTTCAATATTTTCACCCTTTTTTTTTTTTTTTTTTTTTTTTTTTTTTTTTTTTTCTTTTTGCTTATGCTTTAGAAGCAGGAAAGGACTGGGGACAAGGAAGGGGAAGGAATTCGACCATGGCCTTTAGAAGAAGCATCCCGGCATTTGCCTGGAGTGATTTGAGGAAACCATTGAAAACTCAAATTGGCCGAACTGGAATTCGAATCCACCTCACTCGGTTTTCCCCGTTTCCTGCCCTCCTCTTACAAACCAACTATTCTAGTGTGCCAGTGTCTGTTTGTATTATATGGCACTGTACATTCCACAGACACATCTTTTTGTTGTTGTTGCTGCGGTCTTTAGCGCTTTAGGGCGCGTCGACATCTAGGCCATTGGTCAGTCTGACGATGTGGCTAAAATGAGAACTAAGAGACCGAGCGTGGTGGGTGAACGGTTAACGTTCTGACATCGCATTCTGGAGGACGCGGGTTCGAATCCTAGTCCGGGCATCCATATTTTGGTTTTCATGATTTCCTCAAATCACTGCAGGCGAATGTCGGGATGCTTCCTCCAAAAAGGCCATGGCCAAATTCCTTCCCGTTCCTCGTCCCCAGTCCCATCCCGCATCTAATGACCTTAGCCGTCGACAAGGCGTAAAGTAATAATAAAAAAAACTAAGACTATAGAGAGGTCGGCCATGCAGAAGGCATAAAAATAAAATAAATTCCTAATATAGTGGCAGAATTACTGTCTGCATGCCCGACTGTAAAGAGGTCGGACTGATAGATCTTGATATTCGTTTACACCCCCTCGAATTCCTGTGTCTGATACCCGTTCCAGCTTATAACGTAGAACGTTAAACACATATGAAAACTTCTCCTGAAGTGTTAGTTAAGACGAAGAAGAAAATCAACCAAAGTAATGTATTTTTCGCTGAGTCTGTTTATTCAGTAGCTAATGGCACCTTTACATTATACTCTTTTTACGGTAACATGCGAAATAACGAATCTTGGCCCTCGTCTGACTTTAGCTTTAGTCAGATGAACAGTGTCTGTCGGCTGACAAACTGTGACGATGCGATGCTGGAGTGGGGCGCGTGGTAGTCCACGATGTGTTCAACTATAATCTGTGGACGCTACAAGAGCCGGTAGGGGATCTGAAAAAAAAGATTCAATTTTAATGTATTTAAACTAGTAATAGAATTAAATTTATGTACTCAGTTGAGAACAGTATAGAACAAGCAAGAAAGTGAAGGAATTTATTGAAAAGTTTTCTATATAATGACTCCAAGTTTCTGTTTATGTGTTTTCACTGTATTTCCATTCTTTTTTTTTTTTACAGGATAAGTAAAAAAAATGTACGTTTTATGAAATTTATTCCTTGGAATCGGATCTTCCTTGTGTAGATAGTTATCGCGGTTGTGTTGGGCCTAAGGGCGATTCAACAGCGTTTAGATCATGTTAGCTGGTGATGTTAGTAAGTCTTTTTAATTGTTTTTAGGTACCGCTGATTAATTTATTTTTTTGTTTCTCCCAAATACCGAGGTGACTTATAGACGAGATTGATATCATGGACGGTCAGACGAAATGTTAAGCATCACTTTGACACAAAAGGATAACAGATGTCATATATTTATTCTCATGTGGTAACTTGTAGTGGTACTTGCCAACCATGACAGCCAGTGCGATTATTGTGAAAGTGTTCGATAGGTGTTTCGCGGTAAAGTTACCATCCTATATGGGCTGAATGGTAAACAGAAGAATCTGTGGTGTTGAGTGAACCGAAAACCAGGATAAATATCCCATTAAAAAACTTCTAACTGCATTGCACTTTGGTTTTGGTCGAATCTGAGACACCCTGTTAGGGAGACCTGCGTGGTTAATGAATTATCCTCAGCGCTCTATCAATATTGATATTCGAAAACGCTAGCTGAGATGGTGCCCTACCGTAGTAAAAATAATTTATTTTAAACTGTAAAAAAAATTTACAAACTTGAATGTAATGGTTTTAGAAAAATAACTTGTGCTCACGACTTCGTTCGTGTTTGTCAAGAAGTTTGAAGGTTTTTTATGTTTTTACATAATAACCTCAAATATTTTTAGGATAGAAAGTAGCCTGATTTCCTCCATGCCAAATCATCAACCCACCGTTTAAATTCCAGTAAAAATCAGTTCACAGACGTTGCATATAAATTTTTTATATTTGTTTAATAGCTGAAATATATGTCGTATTCTCGCACATTTTAGTTTATCCAAAATCATTCTAGAACATTTAGTACATTCAAGAACATTTTAGAACATTCAAAAACGTTATGGTAAATTTTCGAAGATGAACAGTTTTCGAACGTTTTGGTCGAAATATGAAGATGCCCCAGGTCGACTACCATGAACCACCGTATCTCCCACACCCCCACAACTACCGACATGCAATAACCATAGTGTACGATGGGAGACCTCAGGCTACTATCACACTCAAACACCAGTGGTCTGCGCCGGGTAGTTGTGGCTGCAAAGTGAAATATAAGACGCATATGTCTACTTTTATATATATGTAAGATAAGCTATACAGATTTTATACATACAGGGTGTTACAAAAAGGTACGGCCAAACTTTCAGGAAACATTCCTCACACACAAACAAAGGAAATATGTTATGTGGACATGTGTGCGGAAACGCTTACTTTCCATGTTTGAGCTCATTTTATTACTTCTCTTCAAATCACATTAAACATGGAATGGAAACACACAGCAACAGAACGTACCAGCGTGACTTCAAACACTTTGTTACAAGAAATGTACAAAATGTCCTCCGTTAGCGAGGATACATGCATCCACCCTCCGTCGCATGGAATCCCTGATGCGCTGATGCAGCCCTGGAGAATGGCGTATTGTATCACAGCCGTCCACAATACGAGCAAGAAGAGTCTCTACATTTGGTACCGGGGGTTACGTAGACAAGGGGTTTCAAATGCCCCCATAAATGGAAGTCAAGAGGGTTGAGGTCAGGAGAGCGTGGGGGCCATGGAATTGGTCCGTACAGTACAGTACATACTAACGAAACTAAAATGAGCTCTAACATGGAAAGTAAGCGTTTCCGGACACATGCCCACATAACATATTTTCTTTGTTTGTGTGTGAGGAATGTTTCCTGAAAGTTTGGCCGTACCTTTTTGTAACACCCTGTATAAATGGTAAATTTGAAACTTCTAAATTTGATCATTGTAAATGCGAAAGAAAATATCCTTTCATAATTAATTTAAATTCAAATATAGTAATTAATGTCTCCCTCATGTTTTTTATTGCGTTTTTCATGATTATTTTACTACTCTTGCTTGACCGTCATACATGACAAGGGTAAAACGAGGGGTGCTTAGTGACCTGGAATTTGGCGGCCAAAGCTATGTGTAAGGGCTAGTTAGTATGAGACGAGTCTCAATCGTTTGGAGGATTGGCTGTGGTCTGTTTACGGAGGTGCACCAGACAACGGTTTTCTGCATCGATCGGTGACTGGCGCCCGGCCAGGAATTCCTAGCGTCGCGTCGCCACCGTCCTTGATCTGCCGAGGAGGACCGAACGGTAACACACGGCCTACACCCCCCAGGAAGAAAAAAAAAGTTGCCGGCAGCGCAGTGGCAACAAACGATGACTTGGCAGTCTTGTCAGCGATAAGCTGGTCGTCAGTACCGTGTTGACGACCAACTTGAGACGGGCAGTTATCATCGGGGACCACTCCAATCTGATGTCAGATTCTTCTCCTTCTATTAGTCTAAGGATAGGTAATCCTGTGCCTTCATCTCTATGCTTCTTTCCTTGACTTCCCAATAGTTCTTCAGCCTTTCACTCTGCAATTTTCTCCTTTTTTGGGGTCCAGGTTATTACTTTTCCTTCTATCCTTCTCCTGGAAACCTTTGAAATTTGTATCAATCTTCTCAAAGTTGCTCTATCTTTTATTGTATCTGCTATTTTCCCGGTATGTATCATATCTTTCTACCAAGCGTGGAGGGTGAACGGAAACTCTCTGGGCTCGCATTCGGGATGACTATGGTTCGAATCCCGTGTGGCCATCGAGGTTTGGGTTTTCGATAGCTTCCCCAAATCACTCAAGGTGAATGCCTGGATGGTTCCTTCTAAAGTCAATGGCCGAATTCCTTCCCGTTCCTTGCTCCCAGTTCATTTCCTGCCTCTACTTATGTCGACGTTGACCAAGCGTAAAGACAATCAAAACAAGAAGAAGAAGAAGAAAAAAGCATATCCTTTTTTTCTCCTTGGATCCACATGTCGCCAGCCTTACTCTTGTAACGTGATTGAAAATTCCTTTTGTAAGTCTGCTTCTATCCATTTTCGAAATGTCACAAGAAAGCTTATTCTCCTCTTTCTGATCGTGTCTGGCAGTCTTTCATTTTCTTCTTCCTTGTATGCTCGTACATCTTTATTCCTCCAATGGCTAAGCCCTTCTTTTTCAGTTTTCAATTGTCCTCAGATTTTACTCAAGATTTTTGTTTCCCTTTTCACTATCTGTTCTACTTCAAGTTTTCATAGAGAACATTCGTTGTGAGGCGTAGAGACCCTCTGGTTTAATTGCCGTTTTTTAGTGTTTCATTTTAGTTTTCTTTCAAAGGTTTTTTTACTGTAAGTTTCTTTAGTCAGTCGGATTCTATAAAACATAAAACTAAGTTTAAGGTAATTGTTAAGCAGTTAATTAATTGAATACATACTTGAGTCGACGGATGCTATCCGCAAATTGCGAGTCTGGAAATTTCGCGAAAATTTGTCTAAAATTACTTCTTGTCGACAGTTTTTTGTGATATTCTCCAACAGTGACATTCATCATCCGGCTACGCCACGTATGATCGGGGTAAATTACTTTCCGACCTGTTATCACACAGTACGAATATTGATATTATGAAAGAAATGATATCACGTCCACTCACTCGACACCGTACTGCACCAAGCCAACACTTACACTGTTACATAACCTCAGACTCATCGTACGGTGTTCAAAAGAGTGACATATCGTGGCTCGGATGTGTTTTTCAGTTTCAAAGTCACCGACACAGACATAGCTATGGAGATAATAATTATTGTAGGCCATTTATTCCGCAGTTGCTGGTAAAAGTAATAAATGTCGTAAAAAATTCCGACCCGCCAGTGTTGCTCAATGCGCTAAGGTGCCGTTACACTGGATCATGGCGGCACAACGTGACCAGATTTGAGTCGTGATCGCCACTTGCTGGCCCTCCTGACTGCGATTTTTAGGCGCTTTTTCGCAATTATCTTCGTGCATGCTGGGACGGTCCCCAATCTGCCCCTCATCAACTACACATCTTATATACAGGGCGTTCGCCGGAAAACGCTACCCTCCCAGTCTGTTGCCGTCGGCAACTTGCTCGGTCAGTGGTGCCAGCAGTTTCCGCCAAACGCCACCGTGAATCACCGCACTGTTCAACACCTCCGCTGCCCCAACAGTGCAGTGCAGTGACACTTACATTGTTAAGAACGGTTTCTTTGCATTGTAGATAGTTTGTGACTTCAGTCTCTTATTAATGAGTGTTGTGAATAAACGTTTCTTTGCGGTTTGGCTGGTTTGGGGCTTCATACTCTTACTAATCTGTACCGTGTTTGAGTGTGAGTAAAATTATGGTACGTTACAGTTTGCAACAAAGAATATTTCTCTACGATACATATGTGAAGAAGAAGTCGTTTAAAAAGTGTCGCAGTAAATTTCGTCGCGAATTTCCTGGCGCTTTACTGCCAGCTAAATCAACAATTCTGCGTCTGGTTAAAAAAGTAAGAGAAACGGGTTCATTTTTTAACAAAAAGAGACTGTCGGTCAACCGTATTCTCACAGAGGAGAAAATTGACGATATCGCTTATCGACTAGAACAGTCACCCAAAAAATCATTAAGTCAGTTAGGGCAGCGTGTGTCTCGAAATATGTTCAGAAGATGTGAAATGTGCATTACACAAGAGGGTCAACACTTCCAGCATCTTTTATAAGGTAAGCTAATGAATTACGTCACATTTAAATGCTTAGCACACAAGTTTATGAAGTTTATGAAGCGTAATTATTATGAAATAGTCCGCGGCCGACGGTCGAACAATGCCGGAAACTGAGCGCTCGCTCGCCGGGAGCAGTTTCTTCCTTGTAGCGCTAACAGTGGGTTGCGTTTCCCGGCGAACGCCCTGTATATATATATGTAAATAGACGTGTGTTTTCATATATTTCACTTTTCAGCCACCACAACCAAGCACAGATCACTGGTCTTTGTGTGTGGAAGTAGCATGGAGTTTCCTGTCGTGCACAACGTTGGCCGAATGTCGATAGCTGTGGGGATGTGGGAGATATGATGATTAAAGTTGGCCAATGCAGGGCGTTTTCATATTTCGATCAAAAATTTGTGTCTTCTTATACTTCTTTTTTCTGCCACAACTACATAGCATAGACCATTGGTGTTTATGTGTGGTAGTAGAATCGTGTTTCCTGACGTGCACTATGGTTATTAGATGTCGGTAGCTATGGGGGTGTGGGAGATATGGGGGTTGAAAGTGGTCGACCTGCGGCATTTTCATATTTCTGCCAAAGACGCATGTGTCATGGTGTATCACTTTTCAGCGAAAACTATCTATCGCAGATCACTGGCGTTTGTGTGTGGTAGTAACACAGGGTCACCTTTCGATCACAACATCGGCCGAATTTCAGTAACTGTGGTAGTGTGGGAGATATGGTGGTTGAAAGTGGCCGATCAAGAATATTTTCGTATTTCGATGAAAGACATGTGCCTCCGTGGTACCAGCCAGTTTCACAAATAAAAATACACTTATCACGCTCGGAACACAGGAAACACGTTTACCAGATAGATGGCAACACAAACATTCCCCCTGTTGGTTAAATGCTCCGGATCTCACAGATCAGGTTCTAAATACGGGTAGGGGGGGCGTCCGTAAATTACGTGAGGTGAAATAGGGGTGGGAAGGTTCCGGCGAAATCTCACCCACCAGATCTCACCAAGGAGGATGGGGGGGGGGGGCAACGGAAATCTCACGTGAGGTTTTAGAAATTTTTGTTGTACTGTAGAGCTAAAAAAAAAAAGGTCTACAATTGACGCGAAAGTCGATTTTAGGGGGGTTTTTCGTGGAAAAGTGGGGGTATAACCGGCTTTGGAAGGGTGGGACCTAAAAAAATGGTTTTAAAAAGTTGCGAGGGTGATTTCTAGGGTAGGGGCGGGAGGGGGGGGCAGACCAGAACTCACGAAGTCACACCAGAGAGGGGAGTGGGTCCGGATATCCCGAAAAACACCTCACGTAATTTATGGATGCCCCCTATGGCTCATGTACCTCCACCTCATGATTCACACTGGCAGCCTGTGTAAACAGGTGACTGGTGTTCTCGCCGTCCTCTGTGGCCATTTCGAGGGGAGGTAGTGCACTTAAGTGACACTGTTGTTAGAAATTTTGCTTAGTTCTGACTCCTTTCGCCTCTCGTCGACGTATCGTCAGGGATGCAATGCTTCAATCACATTTATGTCATCAAGTGTGGTAGTTTATCATTTGTGCCTTCAGCCACAGGTTATATGAGCCTCTTCTTACCAGATGTTAATGTGGTGCTCCCCGTTTACACGGACGAGGCTCTGTCGACTGAAAGATTCCAGGTATAAGGAGTCACCCACTGCTTTCCAGCGGCCTCCTAAAGGAGGGGGTAAGAGCGGGGAGCGGTCCAGGAAACCCTGTTATTACTATTATTATTACTTCGCGATTTATTAAAAGTGCGTGACGGAGGGTGCATTGCCTCTTGCCCTTGAGGTCGGAAACGGCCACTAAAGGCGCATGAATCAGAAATGATCAACGGCATGGGGATACAGATGTCAACTGCATTAAAAACCCAAAGGGTATCTCGAGGACAAGTAATATTCTCAAATTACATATATGTGCTATGGACAGATGCTGAAAATTAAGTGGACAGATAAAGTATGAAACTAACGTGTTTTGGAAATGATAGGTACTAAAAGATGCTTATGGAAGAGTCTTACAGAAAAGAAGAGGCAGGATGGTTGGTCACATTTTAAGACATGCGGGGTTGGTTAATTTGTTAGTGGAGGGAACAGTCAAAGGGATGAACTATAGAGGCAGGACAATATTAGGATATGTGAAGCGTATAACTGAAGATATAAGTTGTAAGGGATACCTTGAAATGAAGAGACCGAGCGTAGTGGCCTCGCATTCGGGAGGACGGGCGGTTCGAATCCCCTTCCAGCCATCCAGATTTGGGTTTTCCATGGTTTTTCAAAATCACTCCAGGCGAATGCCGGGATTCCTTCAAAAGGGCCATGGCCGAATTCCTTGTCCCCAGTCCCATACCGCCTCTAATGACCTCGACGACGACTAGGCGTAAAGCAATAACAAAAAAAAAAAATTGAAATGGAGAGTTTAGCGCAACATAAGAAGGGATTGGAGAATTGCATCAAACCAGTCGAGAAACTGATGACAGAAAAAAAAAAAAAAAACCGTGAATAATAGTAGGCAGTGACGTTGCGTTGTCTGGTGTGCTGTTTTGGTTTAGTTCTCTCACGAAGACTTTTCTGCAGTACTTTGCGGTGCCGTTGCTTATCGTTTGCCAACAGGAGCCCGACAGACTGGGATTAGATTAATGGCAGTCTCGGCGCCCACACTCCATCAAGCAATCACCATGTCGTGCCTGAGAAGAATCGTAACACGTCTTACTCTAACGCCACTCCACTCACTGCGCATATGAAATCAACTGTGACAAATCTTTGGATTATAGTATATTGGCATCTATATTATTTTCCATATTACAGCATTTTATGAAGGTCGAAAGAACTTATATTTATGAATCTTCATTTTCTTCATATTTCTAAGAAGTATAGCTTTATTCTTTACTTAAGCTAGCACGGTTTGTAGACTTCGACGTCCTTAGAGTCTACAGGATCGCCTGTCACACTTTTCCTTGAATTACCACCGAGCGTGGTGGTGTAACGGCTAGCGTTCTGGACTCGCATTCGGGAGGACGGCGGTTCGAATCCCCGTCCGGGCATACAGATTTGGGTTTTCCATGGTTTCCCAAATCACTGAAGGTAAATGCCGGGATGCTTCCTTAAAAAGGCCATGGCCGAATTCCTTCCCATTCCTTGCCCCCCATCCTTTCCCGTCTCTAAAGACCTCGCTATCAGAGAGACGTTAAGCAGATTAAAAAGAAAAAATGAATCACTATTCTACTGATTTTCATTTTCGGTTTAGACCATCTCATTCTCTCTCCCTTTCTTGGATTCTCTGTTCCGTTTTCTTAATTCCCTAGTTCTCTTGTATCGTTTTTATTTTCGTCAACTATATAAGTGGAATTTTTATGTGTTTATTGGAATAGGGCTTTGCGGTTCGTCGAAGAAGACGTTATTTGAGGCGGAATAGTTTTGGGAGCGACGAAGTGGAGTGAATTGAGTCAAAGTCTTTGGCCTTTTGAACGAAACATTGTAATATAACACAATCTTGGGTGCTCCAGATGTGAATATCAGTTGCATAAAAAAGGGAGGGGGGGATTTATAATTAAATCCTGAAAATTGAAAGATACATATAATAATGATGCTAAAAGGGGATCTAATAGGTTACTAACTAGAACCATGAATTTCAGACACAAAATAAAACCTCATTTATTGAGTCTTATGGCCTTACAAGGTCGGGTAGTAATTAACGTTACGTTAAACACAATTAGATCAGCAAAAACAAGCAATACCCGACGTTTACAATTCGCCGGAGTAAGCAAACAAAACCGAATGAAATATCTCAAACAAGTAATAAAAACAGCAAAGTTAACATTGAAATCACATGGCAACGCAGGCCATCAAATTGAAGCTAACAATTTACTGTACAAAGGAAAATACCAGGGGGCGCCGTATAAAGTGAATGAAAAGCATCAAAATTGAATTAACAAACAGCAAGATGCTTAAGAAAAATTGAATTGAAATATAAATCCAGCTAGCTCAGAATTTAAGTGGCGGGAGCAGAGTCTTAACCCAGGAGTCGCTTAAGGGCACATAAGTCTGTTAAAAATCCACTGGATAGTGACCGTCGTTTCTGGTACATTACCATAGTATCATCGCCGTGATGGTGAGCGACAAACACAATGCCACTGCAGCAATGGAAGCTAAATAAGCGGCTACGACCGCGTTATTAGCATAACTTCCGAATAATGGCAAGCACGCCACTCAACATCTCGCTTTCCAAAGCAAGAAATGATCAACCACAATGATCATCAGAAAGCGTGCCGGCTAGCACGTCTGTTCACCAGCACGTCTTGGACCCAAGTCACGTCTGCTCATCAGCTCGTCCTGGACAGAAGTCACGTCTGCTCATCAGCTCGTCTTGGACAGAAGTGTTCTCTCAAAAATGGCTCCTTCCTCTTCCTCGGCTAGTTGCTCGCCACATGCAAAAGAACTCCACGGAATTAGTATTGTAGCCCCCAATAAATGTTCAGGATTGGCTAGCTACACATTTCCGTCGTCACGTGTTTAATATCACGCGTCGCATTCGCTGACTCCTTCGCGCGTTTCCTACTTGGCCTTCGGGATAGCGGCAAGGTGGGGTAGTTCGTTGACCGAATTCCAACGGGACTCAAGCCGGGCTGCCCCGGCGTCACCTTGTCGCCTCGCCTGCTCCATTGTTCCACCCTCAACGGTCGAAATGGCAGTCTCTAGCCTCAATATTTAAGCGTTCTGAGCCATGCGTTTACAGAAAAATTAATTTATAATAAACTATACCTTTGGCCGCCCTGGTTTTAAACATACATTTAACCTATCCAGACAACCCTCATTATTTATAATTTATTTACACGTTCCAAGATTAAATAATTAATAAACGTGAATATAATAAAAAGGAAAAAAGAGAAATATGAATATAATTAATAATGATTTGATTATATTCATTGTGGGTGACGCTGTCACACCACAATATACCTGCCACCCAATCAAAATAAAATTATGCCAATAATTTTATTTGAACTATTGTAACCCTACAGTTGCATAAAAATCATTGCCTACATTATAGTTTCATGGTTCCAGCTCACTCAAACTATCGCATACATGTGACCTCTTTAAATATGTAAATACGACACGTGACTCTGGTTAACATAAATAATGAAATGTCTTATCCTAATATGCAAAGTACAACATCATAAAACATTGACAGGTACATAGATGTAAATGAATGACAAAATAGATCTGTTCAATCAATAAACAAAAAATGATGTAAGCACAAGATATTAACATTAAAACTAGACAACTCAATGAATTATTTACAACGGGCTATGCAAATCTAGCACATGTGTTGAAGTTAGATACAGCAACAACAAGAATAAAGAATGCACCGAATGTCCATTATCAAGGCCGACACAAGTATGCCGAAACCACATAACATGAAAATCAAATGGAAAAGAAAAATCTTCCGCGAATTTACATAATTTAATCCTTCCGCGAATTTACATAATTATCCATACAATACAAATGAAAGACGGTTCTCGCAAAATGAACTATATTATGCTTTCCAGACTACACTCGTAGCAAAGACATCATAGCGGTGAAACTAAGCGATCAGCTGTTTCCACTTTGCCCGCTCTGTTGTTGTCAGTAAGCGCTGTCCCGTTAGGCTTCGGCTCAGGCTACCTGTTTTCGTTTTAACCTGATTACGATCCTTCCAGGAAAACTGGCGGTCGGCACAGCCGCTACTCCAAACAGCTGAGCGTCCTTTATCTGTTCTCGCTGCGCTAGCGCTACGCTTGTTAGGCAATTACGTGTCTTAAGACTGACACTCTCACTTTCTAAAGATATGCTCTACGTATTACCTAACTAAATGTACATTGATCTTAAGCTACATTTACAAACATCCGTCTAGGGACTTGTAGCCTATGCTGTGTGAAACGGGCGCAAATTCCGGGCATTATACGGGCCGAGCTCCGTTCTGCCGTCCGGTCAGCATGTAGCAGTTTGGGGAGATAATCCTCGCTACTGAGAACGGTCCCGAATACAGCAGAAAGAATTTGGAAATTAATTTTCGCTGTGCGTCAGACGGGGTCATAGTCCTAAGTAGCACCTGCTGCCCGACGCTAAACGTTTGCGTCCGCAATCCGTCGTGCTTGCGTTGCCGCTTCGTAGCTTTCTCTACCAAGAATTCATGTGCTTTCTTGATGTCATCCTCGGGATTCTTCTCGGGTTGATCCTTAAATTCTACATTGATACGAATCAGACGCAGTCTCATCCCGCATGAAATGATCGTGAGTTTCTCATTAGCATCGGCATAGCTTTGGCTTTGACTGTGGTGCTGTCGTCAAGTTTCTCGTCAGTATCGGCATAGCTTTGACTTCCGTGCTGGCGTCAAGTTTCCTTTTTCCCGCATTTTGTCGGTTGGGTTCTGTGGTATGAGATTTTGCTCGTCAGCTGATGCGCATATAGCTCTTCCTCCGTTATTCAAATTGCCTTCGCGTCCCGCGGTGTCTTGCATTGGTTGGAACTATTTATTCCAAGGCTCTGCTCACAGGCCTCATGTTTCCAATGCAACACCTCCGGAACCAAATTCGTCACCGTCTTATTTCCCCAATCCAGAATGACTTTACGTTTTGCTAAGAGGTCGCATCCAACGATCACATCTTGCGTCAAACCGGGTACTATAAGTAGTGGCAACATTAACTCGCTGTTCGCGACTTTCACGGGGATTAGCGCTTGCGTGCTAACGATCTTTTCTCTCTTCCCTATTGCAGGAACCACCGTAACTTGCGTTGTGGGAATTACTTTTAGCCGCGGATTCTTATCTTTCAAGCGTAGCAGAAATTTCTTAGACATTACGGAGACAGACGATCCCGAGTCAATTAAAATATTCGCCCGTATGCCATATGCAATAATATCTACACGGGGACACTTCGCGCGCGCCATGAGGCTGTCGCCGGATACCATACCTTCTTCTTCTTCGATATTTTCCGGTCCTTCGCCGCGCCAATATTCCAAACTGCCGAGGCAAATGCTGTCGGAGTTTGCAGCGTCCCCCCGAAAAATCTCATTGCGATGGCGGGGAGTTTAGACACGTTGCTAACGCCGCCCACATTTTCCTCCGTCGCCTTTGCACACATTTCCGGTTCCGCGTTTTCAATTGAAATCGCGTTCACTGGAAATTCTTGTGGATACGCGGATCGGTTGTTTCCCGACCGCTGATGATTTTTATCATCCTTCCATTGTGCATTTCCGTTCTTCCATTTCTTCCCTCCATTACGATTGCCGGAATTTTGATTGGAAGATTTCCCATTCTGTCCATCAGCATAGGAAGCTTTATTGCCGCCATGCGGTCGCTTAGACTCGCTTTGCGCTTCGCCATGGTTTCGTTCCGCGTCTTGTCTCGCCAGATTATCGGCCATTTTCCCGATTCTGTCAAGGTTACCGACGGTTTCAAGCAGTTCTGGTATCGTACGAATGACCACGGGGTTAATGAGTGACTGCACTTGTGGACCAAAGTGCGCGATCACCATCTCTATGAACTCTCCGTCCGTCATTTTGTCGTCGAATTGCCTACACTGTACCAGCAAAGTTTTCACGTAGCTTTCCATCGAATAATGCCACTTGGGAATGTACCTTCCTTGGTACAGCTTTATCCTCGCCTGGTTCTGGATCTTTTTCGACCAGAAGGTCCTCAAGAAACAGGACTCTGAATTCGGCGTAAGATAAGTTAGTTTCGGACGCAATTTTCAGCCAGAGTCTGTCTGTTTCTGAAAATGATTCCTCGACTAACACAAGCTTCATGGAATCAGGCACTCCTTTGATTTCGAAATACCCGCTCCATTTCGGTAAGATAAATTCTAGGATTTACGTCTTTGCGGGACCCAAAACGTGGCAACTTAAGCTCGATATTAGCTGCAGCGTACTGTGCGTAATTCGCGTGAACAATACTCCCGCTAGCGTTGGTACTACTCACTTCCTTCATTTTGGATTCCAACTGCGCCAGTTTTGAATTAGTGTTCTGCGCAAGTGTTTGCTGTGACGCTTGCAAATCCTGCTGTGCCGTTTGTACTCGTTCAACCGAACTTGTGACCTCCGACACCTTTGCATTTACAGCCTGCAAGCTTCGTTCAGTATTGTCTTTAATCTCGTGGACAAATTCCGAGATCTGACCGAGACTCTGGTGGCTTTCTTGCCGCACGTGCTCGATAGATTTTTCGGTCGCGTCCAAACGCTTCGAGATTTCCGCGCTTGATTCTTGCAATGCAGTGCACGTTGCCTGAATCGTATCTGTGCGTCTCTCCAACACTGAAACATTCGCTCGCATCTCCGATTTGAATGCACTCATTTCACGGGTCATTTCCTCGCGAAAAACGGACAATTTTCCGTCCATGCCCTTCAATAAAGCACTTTGTGATTCAAATTTTTGACTTAACTCCTCCCTTAATGAGACGGAATTTTGACTTTGTGCATCTAATTTCGAATCCAATTTCTTGTTCATTTCTGTTTGCGAAGCCATTTGTCTACTTAATTCCGCCAGCATGTTAAATATCAGGTTTTGGTCTGGAATTGTGCGGTCGCCGGTGGCAATTCTACCGTACTTTGCGACGCACGTGTTTCAACTTCTGCCCGCATGGGTGAATTTTGAACGGTTTCATTGTCTGGGGTTGGAAAAATCCCTAACTGTTCCCCATCTAATGATGCATTTGAATGGATGCTACGCGTACTAGGAGTATCATTGCACTCTTCATCCGCCAACGGCATTTCGCGTACTTCCGGTGCTTGATTCATCGCGTTAATTTGCTCGGAAATGTTACGAATAATTGATCGATCTGCCCTATTAATGGTGCGTGACCTCAACTTCATAGATTTGATCGTAAGATACAAAATTTCAACTCCGAACAATTTGAACAATCGACAACAAACAAAATACAACCGGCACGATTTAACTCGAAAAGTACAGCATTAACCAAATTTCGCGCATAAATCCCTTCAACATGAAATAAAACCCATCCAAAATTAAACAACAAGGAAAAACAACGATGTTTCATGCGACACAAATACCTCAACACATGAGCAAAATCAGCATAAAGAAAAAATCTTAACTTTTACCATGCATTAAAATTTCAAAAGCACTGACTCTATCTTTAATTTTAAACTAACCATGCTTGATGCAAGTGAACGAAAATATACTTGAACAACTGATTGAAATAAATCACACATTTAGATTTAAATCAAGCATGGCAAACAAAGCAAACAAATTTGAACATAAAATTTATTCTAAAATAATAAAATGAATCAACACAGGTCACATCCATGGATTTTTTTAAGACTTGTAAAATTCTCAAAATAATTTCGACTTGCAAAAGCCCGAAACGTTGGGTGCCAATTGTAATATAACACAATCTTGGGTGCTCCAGATGTGAATATCAGTTGCATAAAAAGGGAGGGGGGATTTATAATTAAATCCTGAAAATTGAAAGATACATATAATAATGATGCTAAAAGGGGATCTAATAGGTTACTAACTAGAACCATGAATTTCAGACACAAAATAAAACCTCATTTATTGAGTCTTATGGCCTTACAAGGTCGGGTAGTAATTAACGTTACGTTAAACACAATTAGATCAGCAAAAACAAGCAATACCCGACGTTTACAATTCGCCGGAGTAAGCAAACAAAACCGAATGAAATATCTCAACAAGTAAAAAACAGCAAAGTTAACATTGAAATCACATGGCAACGCAGGCCATCAAATTGAAGCTAACAATTTACTGTACAAAGGAAAATACCAGGGGGCGCCGTATAAAGTGAATGAAAAGCATCAAAATTGAATTAACAAACAGCAAGATGCTTAAGAAAAATTGAATTGAAATATAAATCCAGCTAGCTCAGAATTTAAGTGGCGGGAGCAGAGTCTTAACCCAGGAGTCGCTTAAGGGCACATAAGTCTGTTAAAAATCCACTGGATAGTGACCGTCGTTTCTGGTACATTACCATAGTATCATCGCCGTGATGGTGAGCGACAAACACAATGCCACTGCAGCAATGGAAGCTAAATAAGCGGCTACGACCGCGTTATTAGCATAACTTCCGAATAATGGCAAGCACGCCACTCAACATCTCGCTTTCCCAAAGCAAGAAATGATCAACCACAATGATCATCAGAAAGCGTGCCGGCTAGCACGTCTGTTCACCAGCACGTCTTGGACCCAAGTCACGTCTGCTCATCAGCTCGTCCTGGACAGAAGTCACGTCTGCTCATCAGCTCGTCTTGGACAGAAGTGTTCTCTCAAAAATGGCTCCTTCCTCTTCCTCGGCTAGTTGCTCGCCACATGCAAAAGAACTCCACGGAATTAGTATTGTAGCCCCCAATAAATGTTCAGGATTGGCTAGCTACACATTTCCGTCGTCACGTGTTTAATATCACGCGTCGCATTCGCTGACTCCTTCGCGCGTTTCCTACTTGGCCTTCGGGATAGCGGCAAGGTGGGGTAGTTCGTTGACCGAATTCCAACGGGACTCAAGCCGGGCTGCCCGGCGTCACCTTGTCGCCTCGCCTGCTCCATTGTTCCACCCTCAACGGTCGAAATGGCAGTCTCTAGCCTCCAATATTTAAGCGTTCTGAGCCATGCGTTTACAGAAAAATTAATTTATAATAAACTATACCTTTGGCCGCCCTGGTTTAAACATACATTTAACCTATCCAGACAACCCTCATTATTTATAATTTATTTACACGTTCCAAGATTAAATAATTAATAAACGTGAATATAATAAAAAGGAAAAAAGAGAAATATGAATATAATTAATAATGATTTGATTATATTCATTGTGGGTGACGCTGTCACACCACAACATCCTGCAGTGTGCTTGACCGTTAACCACTAGGCTCATCTTTTTATTTTCTTCTGGCTCTACTCCTGTTCGTCGTCAAGATCATTAGAGGCGGGAAAGGACTATGGCAAGGAATGGGAAGGAATTCACCCATGGCATTTTGAACGAACCATCTCACCATTCACCTGCAGTGAT
The DNA here is from genome assembly GCA_031002005.1 of Vandiemenella viatica. Taxonomy (NCBI): domain Eukaryota; kingdom Metazoa; phylum Arthropoda; class Insecta; order Orthoptera; family Morabidae; genus Vandiemenella; species Vandiemenella viatica. Next base: position 244,455,826 of record CM061919.1, read on the forward strand.
TTGGGGAAGCCATGAAAAACCCAAATCTGGATGGCCGGGTAATAATACCAGCTTTCTCTCGAATGTTACCGATCATCCAGACCTGATGATGGCGGCAGAGATAGCCGCCAAACGCTCCTCATTCTACAATACTATCCGGCGGAGAATCCGTGAAGACAACTCACAGGTCACACACCATATTCAGTAATTATTATAGTGGGGTTACCAGAAGTCCCAGTTTCCCGCGGGCAGTCCCCATATTTAGGCTCTTTTGCTCCGCAATGTCCCAGAATTTTTATCGTTGTTCCCTATGTTTTTTTTTTTTTAATCAAGCGAGATATTTGATACGCCCTGATTGGCTAATGCATTCTTTCAAAGAAGGATATAGGAAACAGACTTCTTTCTATGCTCTTACCTAGGAATAAACTAAAAATATAAAGATGCTGCTTCTTGGACACAAATTCTTTAGCTCCATGCTGTGTACAGCTACATTGCATGTGATCCTCTTTGGAATTAGTAGAAAGTTCAGTACGGACAATATACAGAATGAGTACCGAAACGGTTCAAGCTATGTTGACCATATTAATAAACTTTTTTATGAAGTGCCAAGAATTTTCAAGCTCGGATCCAGACTGGATCTTCTCAAGAAGAAGAATTCCTCTGAGAAATACCACTGGTAAAAAGTTGTATGTAAAATTAGGTTTCATATAGCTGAAAATACAAAATATATAAAAATGTTAAATATGATTCATTAAAGTTAACCCAACCTTTAACTAACACCAGCGCAACGCGTCTTTAAAACAAATGTCTAAAACGTCCCCGGACTTGATGAAAAAATTCTGGTAACCCTACATTAAAGTACATTATCAACAATAATAATCATCAGCTTATCATCGCATATCTTCTATTCCTAATTTTTTGTTTCTATTTTGTTGTGAAGTTTAATTTAAAGTTATAAAATAATTTCGTGTGGTCGTAATGACCTAGTGACAAGGGTTATATTGGCTGCGCATTCCGCCTCTGTCGTAGCCGTCTTAACCTAGCCCGGCAATCCTGCCGGGTACAGCAGACCTACAGTTTAACGTGGGTTCCAAACCGCGGAAGCGTTCTGGGGTACTTCACATTACACAGCAAGCTGTGCCAGAGGTGAAGTCCGGGTTAAGTGCCTATGAAAATCTCCGCCGAGACAGGGATTTGAACCGGGTACTTTTCGATGTCCAGTCAGATGCCTTAACCACTGAGCCACCAGACCGTTCTAATTTCAACTCGATAGCTGATCTAGGAAGTGAGTATTGGCACTGCCTGGCAATAATGAAACCTCTGTGTTAATGTTTTATGCTCGTGAAAGCTATAAGTTTTTAGGCGACAATTAAGTAGAACCTTAGCATTCGTCAACTGACGAGTTTGACGGCTGAGTGGTTGACACTCGCAACTGGCATTCGGTATGATACGGGTTCGATTGTCGAACCAGTCATCCAGACTTCCGTTATCTATTGTTTCCCGATATCACTTACTATTACTATTACTCCGCGATTCACTAAAAGTGTTTGGCGGAGGGTGCATTGCACCTATCAGGAAAGGTAATAGTTTGGAAGGGAAATACGGGATATGGCAGGTGGCGGGATGGTTCAGTCAAAAAAATCATAGCCGAATTCCTTCCAGTTCCTACAGATCGATTCGTAACCGTCGGGGCTATCAATCGGGAGGAAGCTGATTCAAGGAAGTGTAATAGGACCACTTCTTTTCTTAATTTTTATAAACGATCTCGGAGACAAAGTGAAAAGCCTTTTTAGATTGTTTGCTGATGATGCGGTTATTTATAGGGAAGTAAGAACTTTGGCCGATTGCTTAGAAATTCAGCGCGATCTGGATGTTATTTTGGCTTGGTGCGCTGAGTGGCAACTTACTCTAAACTGTAAAAAGTGCAAGACAATGAACATAACTAACAAAAAGAATCCGATTGTTCAGAAATACGAGTTAAACAATACAGTTATTGATATGGTCGATTCTATTAAATATTTGGGAGTAACAGTACAAAGGAACATGAAATGGGACATACACATTAATTCTTTAGTAGGTAGAGCAAATTCTAGGCTGCGATTCATAGGTAGAATCTTGAAAAATTGTAATGAACAAACAAAGGAGATAGCGTACAAATCTCTTGTGCGTCCACATTTGGATTATTGTTGTGCCATTTGGGACCCGTTTCGTAAGGGATTGATCGAAAGTATAGAGAAAGTACAGAGAAGAGCCGCTCGATTCGTGACCGCTTGCTACAGTCCTTATGAAAGCGTCACAGAACTGATTAGTAGATTAGGTTGGGAGTCTCTGGTAGATAGACGACACACGTTTCGTTTAAACTTATTGGAAAACATGCGTACTCCAACTTTCACTCATGAGTGTAGTGAAATACTTCTTCCACCAACCTATTTGAGTCGGAAGGACAGGAAAGATAAAATTAGAGAAATAAGGTGCCGGACTGATTCTTATATGAATTCTTTTTTCCCTCGTACCATTAGGGATTGGAATGCACAGCAAAGAGATTAGCTTTGGTGCTGAGCACCCTCTGCCACCCACAATTTTGTGAATTGCAGAGTATATATGTAGATGTAGATGTAGATCCCCATCCGGCCATCCAGATTTCTGTTATCATGGTTTCCCGAAATCACTCCAGGCTGCCCTGACGATAAAAATTTCTTCCACCACTAAGACTTGAATCAGGTAACCCCGTGTCAGCTCCGGTCACTATTACGGTGCCGCAGAGCAACAATCAATGGTGAACATGTACTTAAAGCAATAAACTGGCTCCTCGCTTAAGGTTGTCTGAAACTACGAATGTTGTCACAATTTTAGTAAGACATAAAATTTTATGAAGTGGCATGTACACTTTTAGACATTTAGAAGCTACTTATATTTCACAACGCTCCATGCTAGATACAAGTAGTTGTGCTGCTTCCTTCCAGACGGAGTCGGGCGTCACTTGTCTACCGCAAGTCCCTGCCAGCCACACTTCTTGTTGTTTCTGTTTGTAAGCAGTGAAGCGAGGCAGCAAGTGGCGGGAGAGAACAACAGACTGCTTGAGGCTTGGTAGTGCTGTTAGGGGGCGTCCTTTAATTACGTGAGGTGAAATGGGGGGGAGAGGTCGACGGAAATCTCACGTGCGGTTGGACCTTAGGGGGAATAAGGCCTACAAAACTTTTTTTAACTGCTTAACGTCTCTTAACAGCGAGGTCTTTAGAGACGGAAAAGGATGGGGGGCAAGGAATGGGAAGGAATTCGGCCATGGCCTTTTGAAGGAAGCATCCCGGCATTTGCCTGGAGTGATTTGGACAACCATGGAGGACCCAAATCTCCTCCCGAATGCGAGGCCAGAACGCTAACCGTTACACCACCACGCTCGGTATCCCCCTACAAAACTGACCTTAGACGGGGTATAACCGCTCTCGGAAGCATGAAACCTAAAAAAAAGTTTAAAAAAACTGCGATGTCGATTATCAAGGGGGGGGGGGGGAGTTCTCATCAAGATCTCACGTCATTTTAGGGAAGGAGGGGGTTCCACTGGTCCGGCCAGATGTCACCAAATCTTACCAGAAAAAGGGGGGGGGGGTCCGGAATTCCGGAAAAACACCTCACGTCATTAATGGGCGCCCCCTTATGCAATTACACACTGCTGTCTCTTCCACCCCAGGCAACACTCCTACAAACGAATAGGTCTGCTATAAATAACATAATTTTACATCAATAACTGCGTCGGTTTATAACTTTTTTTTATTAAAAGCTCTGATGATTACTCTGACTTTTAAGTGCAATGGTGTTGCAGGTTATTTTTTCTACAGTTTACAATTAACTGATTTGCTAATAAATAACGCCAATGTAACTGTATTCTAATGATTTTCGGTCTAATGCATTCCGCCTCTCATCGTGACACCATCAGCGACTAATTGGTTTTGAAGTTTGTACTAAGTTTTACATCTGTTGCTATATACATATAAGATTTAATTTTAGATTGCGATACCGCTGCAAAGCTGTAAACTATAGGTTCCCAACCTTGGACTACGGCCCCCTCTTCGAAAAAGAATTAGTCACCGTCTCAGTTTCTTTTTTTTTATTATAAAAATACATCTGCTCCCCTTTTTGTAATAAATAACGTAACCCATAGTGCTCCAACTTTTCTGGCTCGTAACCCACTTTTCGAAACAATGATTCGATGGTGCCGCTCTTACTTGAAGTGTACAATAACATACACAAAAAAAAACAAGTTTATAAAATTACATTATTAAAAGACGTTAAAAATATTGGTGTATCATTCACGGTTTTATTAATAAATACATATTATGAAAAAAATATTAGTTGGAAGACTAACCTCTGTGTAATGACATTAATTTTTCGAAATTTGGTGACTTATTTGTAATCAGCAGGGTTCGGATCTTCATGACCAAAAAGATGGAGAAATATGCAGGAAAATATGACCTTAAAAGTGGGTAAATATTACCTAAAAATGACAAAATACGACCAAACATTTAAATTTACTATACATCAAAACTTGCTCAATTATACATCATGTATTTTATCTAGTAGTATAGCTCTAATGTAGACGGCATAATTTGCTTCCGTGCACTCGCTGCACCATTGAGGAATTTATATTTTAAATCGTCTTGTTGAAGTCACTTTAATTTCAAAGAATTTACAGAATAGAACTCTTTCATCTGTACTAAAATACTCCTCTCTATATTCTCTTACGTAACTTCGAACTTTCAGAAAATTTTATTTTCGGCATGGCGGTAGGTCTACTCACTGATTCTCTGCAGATTTAACGATGACTGAGGATATTTCATTGAGATATTGATTGATGGCGATCGGTACAGGCATGCTTCTGCTTCATTGTTGACATTAAAAGACGGGCGAAACATTACGTTTAGAGAGTAACAACAATGTATAACTTTAATTCGTGAATGGTGAATTCTGCCCATAGTTCAAATTAGTTCCACTCCCCCCTCCCCCCCACGACCTGTATAGCAGAAGTACAGTTCTGTAAATAATTCTATTAATTTCTTCTCATCTAGTGAATTCACGGTACTATTCAAAAACTAGCAGATTTTTCCTCAAAATGTGACCATATCACCATAAATATTATCGAAATATGGTAAAAACTAGGAAAGTGGTCAGAATATGCATTTATGTGCTATATAAAATACATTAAAATACAATCGGAAACGTTTGAATCAGTGTTTAACTCAGCATTACAGCTTAAAAACAAGGCACGAAAGAAATACGATTTGTCCTGAAGATCCGAACCCTAGTCATCAGCAATCTTAAATCGTCACGTTCTTCTACTGACGGTCTGGTTCTTTTGTTAGCTAATAAATTGCTGACTACACTAAATCATCTTTTGGCTACATATGATCATGGGAATGCAATTAAAACCTACTTTGATACAGCCCTTAAAGGCAGATATAAGACTGGAAAGCCCCCTAAAATTGCCTCGGATGAGAAACGCCCTCCAGTAGTTGGTACCACCCCCGTTGGGAACCACTGCTGACTGCTGTAAACACTTCCCACCAATAGCGTTGTTGGTACAGGGGTCATATCAACCTAAACCGTTTTGTGTACATGGTGTTAGTTATGTCGTGTGGTATAGCCGAGCGGAAACGATTATGCGACGAAACCTTTAGGACCGATTTCGACCTCCACCAAATGTCGGTTCGATCAGTTGTACGTGAAGTCATGTCGAAAAGGTTAGGTTAAACATTGGCTTAGTACTTGTAGTTAGTTAAAGGAACTCTGAAAACAATATATCGGTTGTGGTTAGACTGACATGCAGCCTGGACCGGAAGTAAAATTTCGTAAGAGCACAGAAATCTCTATGGAAACCTTAAATCGATAAACTGTTTCCTCGTGTAAGGTTGTCTACGATTGTTGTCACAACACCTATCGGGACTTCGTCTACATTTAATTAATTTTGGTCACCGCGATTGGATGATTATATTGATTTTCTTCTTCTTTTCCGTTTTGGCCACAATGGACCACGTGTTTCTTAACTCTACCGAGCTTCCTTTTTGGCCCAATGTTCTTTCATCCTTGCACTTTGATTGTTTTTTCTGTCTTGGGTTCATAGCACCCCAAATCCGGGGCGCAGTGTTTTGGCTGTTGGTGTCTGGAGAGAATCTGATGCTTCAACCAACGTTCTGTACTTATCCCTATTGTAAATGTCATTGGTGTCAATTTCCAGTTGCTCGAGATATTTCTGACTAGCCTTGTGCATTATAGAGATGGTGTTGAAGATTTTGGAGGTGATAATATGACTGTCCACCCGAAATATGGGACCATAGCACATTAATCTCCTTTTTCTCATGGCTGTTGTAATGCTCTCGAGTTGCTAGTATAGGTCCTTATTATGCCTGAGTCTTTATTTTCCTTCTTTTTTGCAAGACTCATGATTTTTCTCAAGATCTTAAGTTCCTTTAGTTACAGTTTCTGAATTGTCCCTTTCTAACCATGTTAAAACACTCTGATGCATACAGTACTGATGGTCGTACTACAGTATTATAGTGCCTGAGTTTGAGGTTAAGGGATAGAGATTTAGATTCATATATTTTCTTGCACATGTGGTATGTTCTCTCTAGTCTGGCACATCCAATATTCACGGCTAAGTCCTCGTTGATGTTTGGTGTTACCCGTTCTCCAAAATATTTGAAGGCATTAATCCTTCCTATCATTGTGTTCCCCGGTGGGATTAAGTTAGGTGCATTTTGATGTTGGTGGTGAACTCAGTTTTGTTGGTTATTTTGATTTAACCATCACCAGGTACAATAGACTACACAGGTGACCAGTGTGAACCATGAGCAGGGGGGGATTCGAGCTCTAATCGAATTTAGAACCACACGTGTGAGCTCCAAAGCATTTAACCTACTGGCGGTATGTTTGTGTCGCCATTTGTCTGTGAAAAGTGCGACTTGTGTTAAGTATATTTTTGTCTGTGAAGTCTTCAGCTTATTTGACGTCGCAGCATACGCCTAAAATCCGCAATTAGGAAGCCTAATCTCGTTATATATCCCCGATTCAGTCTGAATGCATGCATCCACACTGGCTGGTCATTCTTTATTTCACATAATGCCTTGCGAAGTAAAGTTTGTTTTCTTCCCCTTTACACTGATTATACCGAGTGTTCATTTTCAGTGTCTCTGTTTTCTTGTGTTGTGATGGGAACTTGGAGTTTACGAAGAACTGGAACTCCTGTCTTTTGTTTCCCTCATCGCAGGTTTTATTCGTATTGTTTCTGCGTCTCTCCCACTCCCTCGCTTTTCCTTAGCGAAACTTGACAGTTCTTGCGAGGTTTCTTTCCTTTCTTTACCAGCGTCAACTTCGCTTTTGGCGTATTTTCACGGGACGTTTGGTAAGGAAGTTCTGAAGCTTTTAACGAGATATTAGGGCAGAGATGAAAAGAAAAGAAAAAACGAACAAACAAATATAATCTGATGTTTTCTTTTTACCAGCATTGATATGAATTTTGCAGCAAAGTTTTATTTCATCTTTTATAAGCTTGGTGCTGTTGGTAATGGATGGTAATTATCAATTACGTCACTAAAACAATTGATTATTTTCTTCTGAATGAATCTGCTAAATTTTTCACTTAACAGCACAGCTTTGCGAAGTTTTTTTCCCAACATCTGTATCTTCGTATTAATCAACTAGCCTTAACAATTGCGAATCGTTCTGGTGCACTAATTGTTCCGTAAACATATTCTGCATCAAACTGAAATCGGCACCGGTTATTAAATAAATTCCAGCCGCGTAAAAATGTCACACTTGTGGGACGTATCGAAGGCATCTATTTCAGCCATCATTTTCAACCATTTGTCAATGATTACCTCTTTGTTTATGATTAACTGTTTGTTTACACGTAAACAAACAGTTATTATTGACCTTTGGTTGAAAATGAGGGATGCAACGTCCCACAAGTGTGACATTTTTACGCGGCTGGAAGCCATAAAATAGTTTATTTATTTACAGCGCCGAGAAAAACTTCGATCTTACAGTAGTACCAGTTATTGTTTGAAAAGAATTTATAAAAAAATTATAACAAAAATTATTTTAAAGGCATTCAATAAAAATATATATTTAAAAAAAATATAATTAACTATGAGTTTTGCAAAATTGTCATTCTAATTGTGTATATAAATCAAATTTTTTTAAAAAAGAAATTTCGTTTGAAAGAAATACGATCTTTTGGAAAATTTTTGAAAACATGACATATTTATTACCCGATTAATGGAAGTCTCCATCGCATGGCATTAAAAAAATATTTCCCTAAAACATTTTCTGCTGAAGTATCAGTTTGTTAAACTCGCTTATTTTGATATTTTGCAAAGACGTTAGACAGCTGTATGTTTTCAGTTATTCATAGCAGGTTAAGGATCACAGCAAATTTATAAATATTTTTAGATCAATTGTTTAGGAAATGAAGATGAGGAATAGCATTTTTTTTTAATGATTTTTCTCCAAAAACTTCCACAAATTGTGGAAAAAATAATATTAATTCAAGCATTTCGAAAGTCGGTGAGTGGTCAGCTTTAATTTGATACCGACGAAGAGTATCTAAATAATAATAAATTAAAGGCCCGTCATTGGTCACTGCGCTGAGGCGCCGCACAGTGGATCCTGCGATCTTTATGCGGTTGCCTGGAATCATCTACGTAGGCGTACGCTGGGACGATTCTCACCTCTTAAACTACACACTCACAAACACACAAAAAATTCATTCATAACACACAAATTTACACGCTTCGTAAACAGATGGCAACACAAGACTTTCCTCCAGCAATTATGTACGCCGGACCCAACAGACCCGTTAGACTTTGGGTAGGAAGTCAGTTTGTCCCCCCCCCCTCCCCCTGCTATCCCCCATGGTTCGCTTTTTCCTTGGTAGTCGAATCGGAGAAAAAACAAAGGGGCAAGCAGAACAGCAGGCGCCCTCACTTGTGTTGGCCGCTTCCTCTCGCAGGTGTTATGTTCCGATTAACACTCAAATACTTTCTTAAGGCTTCCATGTTCTTACTTTACTCACTACTAAACTTAAGTTTCGCTAGAGCCTCATGCAAAAGTACTCGTATGTTTATCCTCCCCACATAATAGCCCTCTCAATTTTAGAAGAATGCTGTGACGGAGACACCAGGAAAACTTTTGCACATCTAATATCGTAGGTAATTCCCAAACATTGCAGCCCACTTATACTGAATACTTCTAACCATTAATAGCCTAAAATCATTAAAAAATACAGCAAGGGTTACTGTATATATTTTGATAAATACAAAAAAAGTACAGTTCCAAAGTCAATTTTCATTCATCTTTTAATCTCATCATTAAAATAGTAATGTTTATAGTCATTAATATTATTTGTAATAAACTGTTAACTATCACAGAAAATCTATTTTTAAAAATCACTAATAATTCTGTTTTAATGATTGCTGTAAGTTGTTTCAACTATTAAGTTTTAAAATTCCATCATCATTAAAAGTTCTGCTTGTTGTTAAATTTTTAATTTCTGCTACTTTTCTGAAATTGCTATACGTGTCCTTTTTTTCCTAATATGTAAAATATGTAAATACTGTTACATTCCAAAGAATTTAGTCTGTTATGATTGCTACCATTTTAATTAATAAAAACTCATGGGAGCATAAGGTATCAAAATTCGAAAAGGTCAATTGTTATGCCCTCAAACGGCTCGCCCCTAGCCCTCAGCTGGGGGAATAGAAGGTGTAAAAAAAAAAAAAAAAAAAAAAAAAAAAAAAAAAAAAAAAAAAAGAGTAATCGTATATTTTAACATCAAACTTCTAAGTTTTTTCACTAAGGAGCGCGTGGCACCATTAATTGGCATTGTCTTTCTTATTCTTATTGCTCTTCTTCTTATTTTCAGAAACCTCCTCATCTCTTCGCTGTGGATTTGTCGCCTCCCTTGTGTGGATGCATTTCTGAGTTTCAGATTTTTTTGCTGTTTGGATCTTAGAGGCAAATTAATGTGAAGTGATTAATTGTCTATATATATTGCGTGTAGATGTCAGTGGGTCTAGGTTTCTTCTGGGTTTCTATAAACCAGCGTGCTTTGGTTTGTCGCGGTCCGTTGACGATGTGAAAAATTTTCTTGATTAGTCGTGAGTCATCCATTCGTGCTGTATGTCCGTAGAATTTCATACGTCTTTTTCGTGCGAATGAGGTGAATCGTTCGGTCAGTGAATACAGTTCTCCTGAGCTTTTGCGCATCCAGATGCCGTCTTGGATCTTTGGACCCAATATCTTTCTCAGAATCTGTCTTTCAATTTTTTGGATTCCCTTTGACATTTACAGTGCTCCTGGAAGAAGGCCGGTTTGGTAGTGATGGAGTTTGGCTTTGGTGGAAAGTGATTTGTGATTGTAAGTATTCCCAGTAATTATATATGATTTTCGTAGTTTTCCTGCACAGGGTTTTGTGGGCTTCTTTCTCAGTTCCAATATTCCCAACTATTTTCCCTAAGTTCTTAAAGTGTTTAACTTGTTTGATAGTGCCATATTTGGTCACGAAGCTTCTCAACAGCATGCCTGGCTTCCACAGGAGTTCGTGCAGTTACTGTCACATCATCCCAAAAGCAAGACATTTTATGTTCTTCGTTTATCCTTAGTTCCCATATACAATCCAGATATTTCTTTTTACATATGCAGTTTGAACAGGGGTGGTGATAACCCATTCCCTTGTCTTACACCAGTTTTAATTTCAAATGATTAAGAGATAATTATTTACCTACAATAACTATTTTCCAAATTTTTTGATATTATTATACATTTAGCAAGTTATCACACATGAATTACAAACAGAAAATTAAATTGTTGTTACACTTCAGGTAGGAACTACTGTATGTTTCTCCTCCTCCTGTCTCATGAATAACACTAGCCACAGTGTCCACATATGCTTCAATGACAGAAGCGGAGGAAAAAAATTAAAATTACTTCTTCGCCCTTCCCCCTGCTAAACTCCGCGTAATTATTCTCACCCTAATTAATTTTCCAAATTTATTAAAGGAGCGAAGCAATAGGTGTTTCGATTGTCATTTGGAAGGTACAAAATCAGTTTTAAAAAATCATACTTACATTATCGTCAAGTACGACACGCGAAACGTTATTCAAATACCGGTTAACTAACAGATGTTTATAGTAAAGGCGTAATGTATCAATTTGTGGGGTACAAATTCAAATAGTACAAAAACTTTTATTTACACGAATGGATTACATAAATTTTTCAGATTGTATTTATAATTTTATACGGGGAATTTTTAACGAGGGATCTCTAATTCTTCTGTAATAATGATAATAATAACTGAAAAAAATTGCTATGGAGCGCACGCTCCGGTGGCAATCTCCCTACACCCCCGTCCTTCTCCCTTCCTCCTCCAGTCCTTTTTTGGCCTCAACCAATTTTAACTTTAAATTCTTTCAGTGTTTTCGGTAAATCATTCATCACTGTACTTTAAGAATTCGCTTCGTACTTAAGTTTCAAAATGGTTTTGAATTATTGACAGTGAGCGTATTGTCTAGCGTTGATTCCAAGGATAATTCAAGCGGCATATGCCTTGTACATACCCATTGTATGAAATAAGAGGAGAAAAATGTGCAAAACGCTGACGTGATATTTTTACTAACCCCCCTCTCACTTTAAATCAGAATTGGTGAGATTTTTCGGACCCCCAAATCCCCCTTATTTTGAGGTCACGTAATTAATGGACGCCCCTTAAGGTGATGAGTGTTCTGGTAACTTTAGTTTGCTTTCGGCATCTGAGGCTACACAGCCAACTCACCAGTGATTATGTGTGTTCCAGTTCTTTCAGTTTCTTCCAGTATACATTTTACCAACCAGTTATAAACACTACATGACGGACATGACATTCACACAACACCCACGTTCGCTACCGGACTCGAACCGGCGTCCTTCGGCACGCGGAGCCAGTACTCTACCCACTACTGTATCGAGGCCGACGTTCTGTTAACTTATTTTGTCAATTTGTACTTATTTAGCAGCAATCACGTAGGGTGTACTCTCTTACATTCAGTGACGACGCGAACCTATTACATTAGGCTTGCTACTCATGATTCGTTGCTTCACACAACGAGGTACTTACGTGCTGGCACGCCTTGTCAGGGACGGGAAGCTTTGACTACTACGTGCGAACGGAAAGTCGTGGCAAATGTATTGCAACATTGCTCATCGTTGACAAAATTGCTGTTCGCTGGAAACCGTAGCAACTGGTAATACCCCAAGAACTGATAAATGTTACACATGGACGTGAATCAGCCCATTAACGTCTAGAAGGCTTCATTTTCACTGTGTGAACATCTTGTTAGTAGTTTCAATTTCTGTAAGGTTTAGTGTCATCAGATCCAATATTTGATTTGCATGTTCAGTGCATTGAGTGATAACGTAAATGTACTGCCACATATTATTATGAGACTGGGGTAAAGCCCACTGCAGGGGCAGCGTGCATGACTACAGGCAAATTTTTAAAGTTGTCGTAAAAAACGAAACTTATACCTTTCTACATAGTAAAACCCCGTTTTGCTTTTAGTTCTTTTCGCTACTTCTCCCACAACGAGCTGTGGGAGGTAAACAAAATACACAATGATTAAAGCAGACTCACAGTGAGAAAACGATCATTGCATCTCTTCCTGACATTATAATGTTTTTTTATCTCTGCCTCCCATTTTTGAGCTACTTGCAATTACTTCCGCAAAACCCGTCAGAAGTGATGGAAACTTTTATCGTTATGAAAAAGTTTCTAAGGAAAGCATAGTTTTTTTTAAAAAAAACCAATGACGATTATTTATTTGATTGATATATTTCGTGATTTCTTACGTGTAAACTATCTCCGAGTCTTTAATAAACTTTACTGCTTCTTAGCTTCTGGCCTCGCTTTCGGGAGGACGCCGGTTCGAATCCCCGTCCGGGCATTCAGATTTGGGTTTTCCTTGGTTTCCCCAAATCACTCCAGACGAATGCCGGGATGCTTCCTTCAAAAAGGCGTCATCGTTCGCCGAAGGTTGTCGAACTACTGAATCCACATCCAGTCTTCAGGCAGCAGGCATTTAACTAAAGTGAACGCTGTCACTGCATAATTTATCAAGTCCATTGTTGCTTACTCATACTGCCTCTAGTGTTCGTTGTTTCTTTTTTTATTATTTATCCAAGCGAGTTTTCTACAGGTGACGTGACAGTCTTTCCCATCCTAAATAATCTGGCAATCTTACCAACCGATTATTTCTAAACTTCCCTTGTGGTTTACTTGTTATGTTTCGTCGCTTTATCTCTTTCCGTATTTTCACTGAGTGGAGACAGAGCAGCAATTTTGTATTGTGCAGCGCAGGAAGAATGGAATCGATCTACTGTTCCCAACGGATTAAAGGGATAGCGTGGCTGACTCTAGACGCTTCGGAAATTACATTTTCCCATTGTTCCTAACTCGTCAAGCTAAAAAAAAAAAAAAAACAATTGGCTGTTATTGGGGACTGCCGACGGAAGTGAATACTTAAAACTATGAATATAATACACGGAACGCGGAATACTCATAGCTACAGGTATACTGTTAACATTAGCATGTCGATGACACGAACTCCGTAAGATTTTACCGATTCAAAAATCGCCCAACGCGCCTCGAGAAGTTTTCACTTCAAAAATGTTTCTCCGATTGTGGATTCGATCCCGTAACCTTCCATTCTACGGTACGGCGCTTTGCCACTTCATCCTCGGGAACCGCCAATGGCTGCGAACTTATAACATCTAATTCGAACGATTAATGTCAGATATATTACAAACAAACATAATAATTAATATTTACATGAATTTCAATTAACTTAATTTTCAACATTATTTTCATTCTTTGCGTCATCATTATCGTTAATTTCAATTGCACTTAGGTTATTTGTACTATCAATCATTTCATTATATTCTAAAAAGAATTCAATAGGCTTATGGTAACTGAAGTAACAAAAAATATAAATATTTTCAACCTGACATTTCGATAGTATATGCTAATAAACCCTAAGTTTGAAAGAAAAGTCAATTTGCATGTTTAGGTTTGAATTTCCAAATTTAAGGCTTTTTGCAAATTTTTCAATAAAAAATTTCGATAATGAAACTAAATAAACAGTAATTTAGCATTAGTAACCACATTTTTGCACAATTCAACACATAACTCTAAAATTATTCTAAAATTTTATCTAATTTTTAATTTTAAAATCCGCGGCAAAAATATAATCGAACAACTAGAAATCTGTTTTACCAGTGTAGTAAGATAACTAGTTAGCCCCTATGAAATAATCATTGCATGATGTATTGCAGAGATTATATATATATATATATATATATATAGTAGAAAATTCCAGCCGAGTTCGGGAATCGAACTGAACCACCAGACCGCTTCCAAGCGCAGAACGTCATACTTATAGCTACACATACACTGTTAACATTGGCATGTCGGTGACGCGAACTCGTAAGGCTTTACCCATCCAAAAATCGCCCAGCTCGCCTATAGAAATTTTCAAAAAAGGCACAGAACCTTTGAGATGCCCAGATTGGCTCTGGCGATGGCAACGTGCCCATACGCAAAAAACAGCACCTGATTGACGCTCCCCCATACGCAGTAATCATTGATAACACTTGATTGACTTAAGACTTGGCTAGAACTGAGAAATAGTTCTACAGAGCTACAGAATTGAAGGGCAGTGTAGACATTCGAATGGATTCTGTTCGCTGAGGCAGTTCGATTGTGTTATTGGGTGGACTTGAACTTTGACGATGTGTTGGACTCTGTTCCAGACGATGTGAAGTAGATTCTCTGTAGATGGGGTACAACACAGTTGGGTTGAGCGCATTGATAAATCGTACCTGTTTTCTCCCGCAACCGAGGTTGATAGGACGGGGAGATGTTCTTCCGAGAACGGCTTCTTCACTGGGCGAGAACTATGCTACTGCAAGTGTCTAGCACGCCACAGCTGACTAAAACTCCAACAGCTGACGTCACGCAATTCTCAAGACGCCGAGATCAGTAAAGGGAAGTTCATCCAGTCAACTGAACAGCACATGTTTCTTTACCACGTAATGAAAGTTCTGGCGAATAATGAACAAATGCCTTGTAATTATCCTCGAATAGTTTTTTATGTGACTGTGGATGATTGCAACAATTTTTACGCCTATCAAAAAAAATGGGCAGAACACGTTGGACAAGTGATAGAAAAAGGTTTCAAAATCGTTCACTTGCTGGAGAGGGTGATGAGGCGATGTACAAGAGAAGTAAGGAAACTGGGTTACAAAACTTTGGACAGACCATTGCTTGAATATAGAGGTGTAGAATGTGAACCATATTTTGGGTATCAAATACAGAAGTTGGAGGGAGTTGTAATATCCCTTGGTAACGGGAAATTTATGCGTGTGAATTCCACGTTTCTTTGGTATCGGTGAGAGCCAGGTGACTCATACCTGTGCTGAAATACCGAACGATTTATGGCAGGCCGTAGAGTTAAAAGCTTTACGCATTCAATGAAATTCAAAGGACAGTATAGGGACTGTGCCGAAATGAGGATTTCCTGGCACAGTAGAAAGTTGAAACTAGAGAAACGATGCTTCGGAGAAAAAAAGTCAGGTTGCGGAACACCTCTATTGGGAACCAGCGAATCAAACTGTGTTACGAACTTTTAGAAACCATAAGTTTTTTTATGTTGCATGAGGAGCGCCAATGGAGATGGTGGATGACCCGCCAAACGCTGCGACTCGCTAAAATTTCCCGCCTCTGCTAAAACTGGGGAGCCTGCAAGTTTTCAACGGAGCAAACACGCGGGAGAGACGACATTCTGTTACTGGCCAGCAAACAATCCGCACCGGCGCACCCCGGGAGATCGCCGGACAGGTCACTACCTGCGGGGAGCCAACTCGCCAAGAGGACGTTACCAAGTGACCTTGCACCCTGCTGATCAACAGGGTCTATGAGACTCTGTTTTATCTACACGTCATCTGCTACGGTAAAGAACGCCGACGATGTATAGACACTCTTGCGTCATTCAACCCTAGGCAACGCTCTGAGATGAGAATCATGCTCTAAATTGTTCAAAAGAAACTTTTAATGTTCAGTTCTGTTCAATAAACCAATCAATTTTATATTCAAAGAAAATAATAGGTGTTGTAAACCCTGCTTTCAATAACTTCCTTTCCAATCAATCAGTATATCATTTGAATAGATGAAGATTTGTGTTTTTTAATGGTATTTTAAAATTACAATTGCTTTGATTAAAAATATTTCAGAATTGGAATGTCGCTTCTCTCGGATAGAGAACACTTCCATTCTTGGCGTCTACCCGGGATTAATTTTGCAAATTAACTTATTAATTAATGCATCTCATTATTTTATTCTAATTTTAATAATGTCAAAAACAAGACGTTACAGGGTGCAAAGAAGGCCTTCTTGAGTTTTCTCTGGATATTACCGCGGATCACAATCAGTAACCGAAATAATAAAAGAGTTGAAATAGGATTCATTGGAAGACTGGAGGAGGGTGAAGAGAGTGCTGGAAGTGTAAGAGTTATATATTCGTGACGAGGCGTGGAAAGATTGTGGTGTAAGAATTGAAAGTAATGCATGGAAGGGAAAAGATGACCATGGCCACAAGCTGCCACTCGATTTCAGGCACAAGGGTGTGGGAAGGTTTTGTTTTGTAGGTAAGGGGGTCAGGGATTAGAATAAGTTTGCAAGAGAATTGATGAATAATTTACCAAAAACACTGAAAGTAATAAAAGTTAAAATTTGTAGAAGGGCAAAAGTAGATGGATACAGAAAAGGGAGAAAAGTCGGTGTGTAGGGAAATTGCCACTGGAGCGTGCGCTGCATTGCAGTTAATTTAAATTAAACGATACTGGCCTCTTGAAATTAGGATTAACTCCTAAGATGCTTTGTCCTATTCACTCCTCCATTTACATTTTACGGAAAAGTCTCCAAAAATTGAATTTAAAGTGCCGAACTATGAGGTGCTGTGCCACTGCGAAATGCCACCAGCCACTGCAATATTTTGAGGAAGGAAGCGGTATACGCCCTATTATTTTTACGAAGTGATGCATCGTTGGTGATTCTCACGAAACGTCCCGCATTTCATTTACTGCTCCAGCGTCATATAACGCTAAAACATAACATATATCACAAATTTCAAGTCTGATCCCATGCTTTAAACCGGAGGAAATCTCATCTAAATCTGTACAGTAGTTTTTGAGTTTTTCTGGAAGAGATATACAGAATTTCTTTTTATTGATATAAATAGATCAAGAAACTCTTACTCCATTTGTGAAAATTGATGTTTACCAGTTTTACGTGGAATCTTGTGTTTCCTATAGATTATAAATCAAAATTCCTTCTGGAACAACTGTTGATGTTACTGTTTTCTTTATTTCCATACGCGTTTCGCCCTTATGGTATGGGGCATCGTCAGTGGCTGTGAATTTGTTTTTACATGTGATATGTTACATTTGACAGAGGAATTATAAATTATTATATACATATTTACATTGTACTTACAGCTAGGGTGATGGTATTCACAGGGCGATCTGGAACAGCACTTTACGCATCTTACAGATCTTCTATTTCACAATTATAAAAACTGTTTTACACATATTACTGAATAAACACTGGCATTGTATCCATTGCAACTGCAAACTTCTTGTTTCGTTCGTCTGCTACATTATATACATGTTGTTTTGATGAAATGCAGTGCTACCAACTTTGTTTTCTTTTTTGTTTGTTATTGTATCTGTGTTGCTGTATTAAATTATTTCTGTGTTTTCATCAGCTGTTTTGTGTGTGTGAGTGTGTAGTGGTTATTTTTATTGAGTTGAATAGTTTGTATTAGTTTTCCTGTGTAGTGTTTATTTTTAGTGAGTTAAACAGTGTTTTATTGGTTAAATTGTGTTTCCTACTTTTCCAATACGTTCAACCTCCGTCGTCGAGGCCGAGAACTTTTCAGACATCTCTGATTAGTTGGAGTTGAATGTTCTTGTTCCCATTGCACTGTCACTGCAACGGTTTTCATATAATATAGATTGAGATGAAATTCAAACGAAATATTTGCACTGTTATCTGAATTATCAGCTCAGGTTATTCAAAACGTTATTAGGTGATGTCCATTAACTACATATGGTATTTTTCTTCAAATTTGGACATCCCTCCCCCTTGAGATTTGGTAACATCTGGTCGGAATCCCCCTTCCCCAACCCCCTGACATGAGATGATTTATGTTTGAAGAGGTGATGACTTCTTTTTTTTTGGCTCTACGGCCTAGGGCAGCAGAATATACTTTGAAGAGAGGGTGAAAATCTTAAATAAAAGATGTGAGATTTTTATTTACCCCCCCCCCCTCCCCATTGGTGAGATTTTGCCAGACTCTCCCTATTTTGAGCTCACGTAATTAATGGATGCCCTTTTATTGAAAAAGAGCTTCGATCTGTCCTATAAACAAACATCATGATGTATCTCAGTAGAAATATTAGCCGCAGTTGGTGAATGTGATTCAAGGACGATTATAATCGGCATTACAGTGCATACGATAAAATATATTCAGCATCAACAGCAAAAGTTTCACATTCCAGCAGTTAAATTTCCGCGGTTAAATTGCTTTTTGATGTATCAAACTACAGCTGAGCTGTCAGTCACGATATAAATTGAAAAGCAGAGAGTATAAATGAGTAGGCACCTTGAACTGAATCACAATGAAAAGAATGTGAGCATATGCATTAGTTATGCTTGCCTGCACCGCTTTGAAATTTCATGCGGGTTGGCTCTTTATTGCTCGACGTCCGGTGATGGGTAAAACCTCTTACATACACCAAACAAACAAATACGAGTATCGAATTATATCGAGACCACCGCGTAAGTAAACCGAACAATAAGAACTGTCGTGCAAACCTGTTATTAGTGTTCTGATTGCAGTGTTTTCACGGAGCGCTACATGTATTAACTCTCACACAGAAAAACATACACACAGGGAACGAGGCAGAGAGGGACAAAGGGAGAAGACTCGCAAATAATGTCAAAGTGTTTAGGAGGACAAAGCGTGGTAGGTGAGCAGTAACGCTCCGGCTTAACAGTCGGGAGGACGTGGGTTCGAATTCCCATCCTGATTTCTGTTTTTCTGGTTTCCTGAAATCACTCCAAGAGAGTGCCGGGTTGGTCCCTTCAAAAGGCCATGGCTGATTTTGTTCCCGTTCCTTGTCCCAGCGCTTTTCCTCCTGCAATGACCTCGACGTTGAGGAGGTATAAAACCACAAGAAAAAAATTTGTAGGAGTCACAGAACAGTGAAGTTAGGTGACAAAAGTTTTTCTGTGTTTCAAAAATGTTTAAATTCCTATAATTTATCGAGGCTTATGACGCGTCGACGACTTGATGATGGCGACCTCCTATAAGGAAAACATGATTTGGAATAGAATGTTTTATCTGCCAACGGAGTAAATATGTACAATTCATAATTACGAACATTTTTGTAATTAAGTTTAAAAATAAATTCTTACTGACGAGATCCTCACTTTAGGCTTCCGTGTTTGTTTCATGTGTAACTACTGTACACGCAGCTGTTATTTATTTTTGATATACTTTTGGAACTATGAGTTCATGAAGGCAAGGTAAGACTATAAAATGGAATCTGAGAATCGGAATGCTTTTAACAGTTAGAGCTGGTATTCATGATTTTACGATTGAGAAATTGTAACGTTGCTCTTACTATCTCTTTGTTTACAATACAGGTGACCAGTTTGGTTTAAGATTGAAGTCTCGTCAACTATTTCACAGCTGCCAATGGTCAGGTTGGTGAGTGAAGAACGAGCAGGTACTGCCCTCTCCTGAAAGGACGGAGAATGGGGACATAAGCTGGCTAGCGGCTCCTTTTACATAAAGGTGGGCCATTGTCACCAGTTGCGGGTCAGGTATAAAACTTGGGGCAAAAACGTGGCCGTAGGTTCCGAAACCATTAGACCCTGATTCACAGGTAGAGTGAAGTGTTTCTTGCTGTTTAACACACTTTGAGATAGTAGAATGTTAAGAGAGAAGAAAAACTGTAATTAAGGTATACCGATAAATAAATAACGCCAAAGCAATTGAATGTTTGTGCATTTATTGAACTCCCGAGCGCGTTTCAATTCTTTTGCAGAAGCATCTTCAGTGGGTTCTCCTGGTAATTACGTACATGTTGTGTTTTCTACAGTGGAATTATTATCTAAATTAGAATCTACTTACATTTTTCAGTCTATTGCATTTACTTATGCTCCACTCGCAGCAGCAGTGATATTTGCTTTCTTTGTGAGATGTGATTCATTTTCCAGATAGTGATTATCACAACACTGCACTGTACCGTATGTTTCTTATGAATGGCCGGTCAGTTTTGTTTACTATCGACTTCGTATCGCTAAGCGGTTTTATTTTACTCGGTGTTCCATTTGTTAGGAGCGTTTTTTCAAATGTAAATGATTGTCATTATTTTTTTAAGGTTTTGTGTGTCCTTGTTTAAAGTTGTTTTCTCTGTGTCTATGATTTTCCTTTTATTTTATTTTTAATGCTGTGTATAGTGTCGGGTGTGTCAGGTTTGTGTATTAGTTTAATGTTTGTTTTACTTCTGTTAATGATTTTTGTATGTGATAGTTCTCTTGGAATGTTAGTGTTTGTGGTTTGTTAATGGCGAGTATTTGCATGTCTGTGGCAATATTTGTTAGATGGTGGTTGTGTTCCTGTAAGTGCTCTGCAGCAAATGTTGAATGGTTACAATATTTTAGAGCTATTATGTTTTCCTTGTATCTGGTTTCGAATTTTCTGCATGTTTGTCCTATGTAATGACCTTGACATTTATCGCATGTTAGCCTGTATATTCCAGAGTTGTGATATTTATTGGTTTGTGTGTTATTTCTAGTGTTTTTCTGTACTATGTTGTCTGTTCTGAATGCTATTTTTAATCACTTTTTTTTAAATATAGTTGAATTTTGTATGTGTTTTTGTTGATGTATATGATCATATACCATTTCTTTCTATTTTGTTGTGGGTGTGGTGAAAATCTGGAGTTGATCGATTGTGGTTGAATCTCTTTTGTGATCATGGGGTATTATTGTGTGAAGGTTTCTTTATTTGTCATATAATTTTGTTGTTTAGTTGGTGTACCCTGCTTTCCTTGTGTCCATTTTTGGTGGCTATATAGACGATTGTGTTAAGTTCTAGTGTGCAGTTATCTTTATTGAGTGGGATTTTATTCAGTCCGTGGAGCATGTGCCTTATTCCAGCTTCTTTATGAGTTTACGGATGATTTGATTCAGTTCCAATCATGTCTGTGATGGTGAATTTTCTATAAATCTAAAATGAGTGTTGTTATTTGTGTCTTGTTATGACTATGTCAAGGAAGTTTAGTTTACCATTTTTTTCTATTTCCATTGTGAATTTGATGTTTTAACAACAACAAACCACAAATACTAACATTCCAAGATAACTATCACATACAACAAGCACTAACAGAAAAAAAAAACAAATAATAAACGAATACACCAACCTGACACACCCGACCTTTACACAGCACTGTAACTAAAATAAAAATAAAAACATCCACACTGGCAAAACAACATTAAACAAGGACACACAAAACCATAAAAAAAGAATGACAATCATTTACATGTGAAAAAATGCGCATAACAAATTGAAGAATGAACAGAACAAAGCAGCACCGCATAACGACACAAAGTCGATAGTAATCAAAACGGACCGGCCATTCGTAAGAAACATACAGTACAGTTCAATGCAGCACGGTGTTGTGATAAACATTAGTGGAATAATCATCTGGAAAATGTATCACTTCACACTTCACACTGCTGCTGAGAGTGGAGCATAAGTAAATGTAATAGACCGAAAAATGTAAGTAGATTATAATTTAGATAATAATTCCACTGTATAAAACACAACAACATGTACGTAATTACCAGGAGAATCCGCTGAAGATGCTTCTGCAAAAGAACTGAAACGCGTTCGGGAGTTCAATAAATGCACAAACATTCAATTGCTTTGGCGCTATTTATTTATCAATATTATTAGCAATTGAGGAACATGATCCACAACGTCCAGATATGTATTTAAGGAATTTGGAACTCACTTTCGTTCCAGTGTATTACACTTTGTAGCCGCTCAAGAATTTAAACAGATTGCCCGGATTTGCTTGATCGTTTTTCTTAGTGATGTCAATCCATTGGAACGGAGAAATATGTGAGTTGATTTTCGGTTGGAAAACGAAAAGAGTGCTTCAATTATTTTTATTTTTAATTGTAGCACCTCACAACGTAAAGTCGATGTCATTTCATGCGGTAGATAATTTGGGATGGGAAGGAATTCGGTCATGTCCTTTTGAAAAAATTAGCTCGACGTTCGCGAGTAGCGATGTCGGGAAGCAAACCAAATATCTAGACGGACGGGCTTTGAATCCGCATTCTCTTTCTAGAGTTACCAATCACCTACCGGGTTAGCAGACATAGTTCTTTAAAATTGTCAATCACTCGCAAATGAATGATTGAAATTATAAGATTTCTCTCTGTAGTGAATAGTCTTTTTCCCAGTAGTATCTTGTTTTTAACATTGTTGTTCCGTTGGTTGTCTCTTTACTACTTCAATATTATTTTTATGACCTCCAATCAGCTACCAACAAAGCCATCGCACTGGAGGAAAAACTACGTCGTATTTGATGCTGTCATCGACTGCGAAATGTTGGTTAACCTGCCTTTCGCATGGTAATTAAATATTACTCGTGGTGGGAATAGATTTAATCGTCTTCAAGACAAGTCCATAGCTTCTCATATCTTTCAGCGAGCGTGCTGGATGAGTGGTAATGCACTGGCCTCGCATTCAGGATGACGCAGGTTCGAATCCCAGTCTGACCATTTTGATCTGGGTTCTCCACGGTTTCCCCAAGTCACTCGAGAAGAATGGCGGGATTGCTCCTTGAAAATTTTATGGCCGAATTCCTTCCCGTTACTGTCCTCAATTCTTTCCCGCCTCTAATGAACTCCACGTCGACGAAGCGTTAAGTCATAACAAAAAAAAAAAAAGTTAACGCTATGGCCTCTAATTCGTTAGGTCACTGGTTCGAATCTCCTATCAGCCATCCATATTTTGGTTTTCCGTGGTTTCCTGAATCACGGATGGTTCATCCAGAAGGCCATAGTTGAATTCCTTCCCGTTCCTTGCCTCCAGTTCTTTGCCACCTCTAGAAACCTCGACGTCGATGAAGTGTAAAACTTTCGGAAAAATACCTATACCTTCCATTAGTATCCATAATGTTAACCCTAGCAGTGTAGATGATAGCGTGCGTTACATAAATCGCCGGTTTTGTCTTGTGTTGTCTGAACCTAGTGAAACCGCTATACCACGGAAATCGAATCATACGCAAGTTGGGAATATTACAACAATGGCTGTGTGTCCTGCTAGCAAAATGACATTTTTTTTTTTTTAAAGTATTCATAATAAAGGTATTTTCAAGTTATTTCCATAGAAATCTAGGCTTCATTATCCATTTAATATTGATTAAAAGATCATATATGCTCTTAATGAGCTATAATGTTCGCTATACAGCGTCCAAATAGTCATAAGAATACAGGATCACTCTGCAAAGATAATATTTACTTTCTGGTTTTATTTTCTACTTGGTGCTACCCGCGATTTCGTAAGCACTGACTTAAATTTTTATCACTAGAATTTGATATAGAAGGATGTAATAAACGCAAAAGTTGTCCCAAAAAAATAAAAATAAAATAAAAAATAAATGCGGAATCGGGATAATGTGACGGGGAAGCCATCACCATGCCATTACACCATTGATCCAGCCTCATGAAGAATACCAGCTTGCAAAACTTTTACGTAAACACAAAATAATAGTCTGGTGCAGCTCAAATACACATCTATACTCTATAAAAATTGTGTCTGTACATGAAATTTATGAACAGATCAAACACAAAATGCGAGAGAAACAAAGCCTGAACGGCCTATATATTATTACAGAGATTTACACACGCTATCCATCTGTCTATCGTCGTTCAGTTAGTTATTAATTTTTTTTTATTTATTCCGAAAAGTGTATCCAGTCCTTCCTAATGATACATAGTATTTCCTTTACAAATTTAATCAAGATCGATTCCGCAATTTAGTTGTGAAAATGTAACAGGTAGAGAGCCAGAGTTACTTTCGCATTTGTAATATTAGCGTATATTGACGCCCGACCACCAGAAGTAAGTTAGTGGGCTGCCGACCCTAATCCGAGTGTAACGCGAACTACTTTGCAGGGTGCAGCGGGCGTTGTTGATAAACAATCACCCCTGCGGGAGGGAGGGCCGCCGCGGTGCAGCTGCGTCTTCTGTCCTTGGTCCCAAGGTCCCTCGGGAGGCAATTCGGCGCGGGACCGGCGCGGGACACCCTCCTCCCTCCCTCGTGCCGAAAGCGTCCGCGGCGTGGCGCGCGCGCGGGGCCGACGCCGCCACGCGATTGGCGCCCTCCGCCACTCCCCCCACCCTGCCCACTGGGTCACAACACGCGGAGCACGCCGAGGCGCCCCACAGTAGCGAAGCGTGCGCCCGCCCGAGCAGTAGGACGAGTGCACCAATGCGCATGATCGCCAGAGTCGACTCCTCGATCGGCACCCAAACTCTCCCCGTGATCAGCAGCAATCGTCGGATCAGTATACAGTAGTCCGCCTACTCATTCCGACCTCTAAGAAACACTTTGCATCCAAAGTCGAGCTTTTCCCCCTTGGTCTCTGACCTGTAGACACTCTGTCCTATTCCCTGGTGTGAAAGACACTTTACACGAGAGACTCTTGTAGCCATGACTATGGCGGTGAAGTCTGAAGCTCGAAATGGGCACGAGTTGGCGCCGCTCCACAGGGAGCCCGGCGTCACCATAGTGGTGCCCCCCGGCGCCCGCGCCAGCGTCGGCAGCGTCGCGGCGCCCGACCGGGCGGCGTGGAGCAACAAGATGCAGTTCTTCCTCAGCATCGTCGGCTACAGCGTGGGGCTCGGCAACATCTGGCGGTTCCCCTACCTGTGTCAACAGAACGGAGGAGGTGAGTACACCCACTCTCACAGAGATCTGTTTATAGCCTTCAGCTGTATGTTTTTGTAAGTTGTTTCAGTGTTCGTGAGCGCATGTTACCTTTGCCTTCATGAAAGTTGGGATGGGTTAAGAGACAGTTGTCATAATGGACAATCTCGGTGTTGATACCGAGTGTGGTGGGTGAACGGTTAATGTTCTGGCGCCGCATTCGGGAGGACGACAGGCGTCAAGATTTGGGTTTTCATTGATTTCCCCCATCATTCCAAGTGAATGTCGGGATTCTTCCTTAAAAAGACCATGGCCTATTTCCTTCCCGTTTCTTGTACGCAGTTCCATCCCGCCTCTAATGACCACGACGTCGACGCGGCGTAAACCCGTAAGTGAAAAAAAAGTAAAATCGGTGTTGATCTCTTGTTTGTTTTTCTACTTATGGCTTTACTCTTTTTCGACGTCGATGTCTTTAGAGGCGGGATGGGACTGGGGACAAGGAGCGGGAAGAAATTCGGCCATGGTCTTTTGAAGGAAGCATCCCGGCATTTGCCTGGAGTGATTTGTGGAAACCACGGAAAACCCAAATCTGGATGCCCGGACAGGGATTCGAACCGGCGTCCTCCCGTTGATCTCTTAATCCGTTCCGGACATCATGTGAAGAGCTCTCATTCGTAGCTCATTGGATGCAGGTACTGAGTGGTCTAATGGACTGCCAAGGCACATTACCTGATGTTTCCCCGAAAGTGAATGTCCGAAACGTCTCCCGACAGTAACCATTCAGTCAGTTGATTATCAGCCAACTGTGATTGGAGTAAAGATCTGTTTGTTTTACTACACTTTTTTGTTGCTGTCTCTGAGCGTGTATTTCCTTTGCCGTAATGAAAGCTGGAGTGGCTCAAAAGACACTAGTCTCTATGGACAACCTCGGTTTTTATGGCTTAACCCATTCTGTAATCCTACGTCCTGATATCAGCTGACGAGGTTACATTTGTAACATATTGGATGCAGTTACTAAGTGTCGAATGGACGATCATGGTGTATTACCTGATGTTTCCTCGATGGTGACTGTCCGAAACGTCTCTCCACGGTAACCGTTCAGTCAATTAATTATCTCCGAACTGTATTTGGAGTAAAGATCTGTTTGTTTATAGCGTTCAAATGAATTTGTTTATTCCTGTCTGTGAGCACATATTACCATTGCCATCATGAAGATAGGGTTGAGTTGAGAGAGACAGTAGGCCTAATGGGCAGTCCCAATGGTTATAAGGTTTCTATTAACTGGTAACCGTCCCGGTATAGCGGACATCAGTTCTACGTGGAATCTGAACAACAGAAGCTTCACATTACACAGTAAGCTGTGGCAGAGATGAAGGTCGGGTTAAGGGCGTATGAAAATCCTCGCCGAGGCAGAGATTCGAACCGAAGACCTTTAAATCCCCATTCAGACACAGGCATGCAGCCGGGTGGACTCGTGAAAATGCAAAGTTTCGACAGCTGGCTCGCTGTCTTCATCAGGCGTACACAAACTTCCGTTGATTATAAGCCAGAGTAGGTTTCTAATCCACGAAGCGTGAACTTACGCCAGCCCTGTGAAAAAATTAGAGTCAGCTGTCGAAACTTCGTGTTTTCACGATTCCATTCAGATGGATGCCGGCAAAGATATCATTGTATTAGGGAACTATTTCACTGGCAAGTAACGCGGTTGAAAAACATTGTGGACCAACACCACCTTCAATTGCTGTGTTGAAATGGCTAACGGTGCTCGTTCTTTATCAGTCGCACAGTGAGTTCCTCAACGACTTGTAAAAGCATGAGCAACGTGTTGACAAACCATAACTTGTTGGAAGTAAATATTCCTGTTATCATCTTTCATCAGTCAGGGAGGTGACTGCATCTTGAAGCAGTTCAGGGCTACCAGGTCACATATGAGAGTCGTGCAGTTGTAAAGTCTCTTCTTGTCTTCTGTTTGTTGATGTCTTCGTAGACTGATTGTTCGGTTTCGGATCTTTTGAGTTACACGTCTGAGGAAGATGAAGTTGGAGGTCAAAAGCCGGTGTCAGCAATCATGGCTTTCATTTGTCAGCAAACTTAGAGCTTCCATTTTACTTGGCTCAGATATAACAGATTACCAACTGAAGATTGGGCATGCTGCAATGGAGCTACTAACGTGATGTACAGTACATGGTTAAAAAAATATTGATTTACCCCACGTTGTTTCAAGTACCGTGACATATGCAAGATTTGGATCTTAGAAGTTTATGACATAATCCAATTTTCTAACTTCCTTGAAGGCAAATTACTATGTTTTTGTTACGTCAATAAAGCTAGGAATATCCGTCACGGTCTTCAGTAAGAAACCATTTCATCATTGATCTGTGAAAATTTATTGTTCATCCACCATAACGCATGATATAAATGAAGGAAAAAATATCTAGAAAAAAAAACTGCTGAACTAGAAGAACATAGTGGGGTGTAACATAAGAGTGTTTTGCAACACAACTTTCTTAAGTTTGCATTAAGTTCTTTAGTTGCCACATGAGTTACACATCAGCTTGATTTCCCCAACCCATTTCTATGACCGCAGAAACTCATTACCGAGTGTTGGACGCTGTAATGTTCGAATGTAGTGAAAGCACAGAGAATACGCTGCGACACTTACGGACGCTCCCACCCGTTTCAAGGCTACGTTACAGATAAAACTACTTTCACTGTTACGATAACATTAATAGAATTTCAAAGTATCATATTTGGCTAGATATCTTTCACATAAACTTATTTATAATCGTGATGCAATCCAAACTTTTTTACTTTTCTTATGATTTTACTCCTCGCGACGTTGAGGTCATTAAGGGCGGGAAAGGACTGGAGGAAAGGAACTAGAAGGAACTCGGCCATTGTATTTTGAAGGAACCATTCCGGCATTCACCTGGAGCGATTTCGGGAAACCTGGGAAAACCGAAATCTGGATGGCCCGACAGTTATTTGAACCTGCGACCTCCCGGATACGAGGGCAGAGCGAACATATCTGATATTACGTAAGAACGGGAATTTATTAAATGCTCTCGGGTAACTAGCCGAGTTAACAAACGATATCGCACGATATTTCGGCTATCACAATCACTGCCGCCATCTTCTGATATTTCATACACTGACGATGTGTGATGTGCGACCGCATATTACTTTATTATTTTTATTTGTTTATCATACTGTTCAAGTAACCTGAAAAACACGTTTGTCCAGCACATTGTTTGACGTTGAACAAATAAAACGTCTTCTATTTTCGTCAGGGGTACCACGAACGACAGCATTTCTGCTGCCTCTTGTAGCACATACTGTGACGGTCATCTTTCGTGTAGCACTGCTATAAAGCAGAGACGGTGGAGATTATTGTTCAAAGCCGATTAAACGTGATATCAGTAAGCGACGAAAGGAACGTAATCACCCGTTCGCAGCGACTACATTAACCTGAAACAGTCCTGAGGAAGAACCCAGGTTGGGTCCGAAACGTCGGTTGATCGAATTACAGTGACGCAAATCGAAAAAGGAACTTTAATTTTAAAACATGACGCCAGTGAAAAACATGAAATTTTGTATAAGATACCGTAATATTTGTCATAAATGCTGTAGAGATGATTGAGGCTTGACTTTCGCTGCCAGTATATTGGAATCAAACCTGTGTGTTGGCGACTCTGCACGGTTGGTTCCTTATCTCGGGCCCGTCTGCGGTCACCGCTCGTGCGGACAGACGAAAGCTTTGTGGCTTCCTCGAAACCGAACTGCCATCTTGGGCAACACGAAACGGAAAAAACAGCGTCTGATACGTGGGCAGTGTCTTCAGTGGTCGCCGCCTTTTAGCAGGTATACAGAAAGCTGGCTGGCGTTCCCAGAACCGTTTGTGTCTGGACCGACTAGCAGTGTTGCAAAATGATTCGTCTGGTTAGCCAGCCACTGCATGAAGTTAACATTTGGTTCAAACATTTTTGGTTAAACTGGCGCTTTCCTGTCACTGATATCTGCCGAAGTATCCCACCAGGTGGCAACTGCAGAAAATCAATGCCTTAGTGAAATGTAAAACGGAACAGATTTACGGTTACTGTAAATACCAGCTGTACCAACTATCAGGCACGTCTAAACAGTAGGGAAGGTGTATTCCGCCAGACAGCAACGAGTAGGAAATCACCACCACAGCACATTTTCTTTAGCTTTGTGCCTCGCCAACATCGAGACGATGGGATGCAAGGAACTGGAAGATATATGACCATGGTCTTTTAACTGAATCATCCCGGCATTCACTTGTAGTGATTTCTGGAAATCATGGAAAACCTAAATCTTTGCGGCCGGACGGGGGATTCGAGCTAGCGTCCTTCCGAATGCGACTCTCGAGCGTTACCGTCCACCCACCACAATCGCTTTTTTCTGTCTCTCCCACCCACTACGCTCGGTATATGACAGTAGTGTAACGGGGAACAGATTCACGTCTCTCGCCAGATGGCAGTGTGAGAGCATACTATGAAATGTTTATATACTAAGTTTCTTGCAGTGCAAATCAGTGATTAAAAATGTTCTAATTTAAAAGATACTTTTTTTTTTTTTTTTTTTTTTTTTTTTTTTTTTTTTTTTTTTTTTAGGAAACTGTTAGGCTTTCTCTGCGTTGTATACAGATGGAATTTTCTCTGTGAACTAGCCGAGTGAGAGAACGTTTGTATAACACTACGTTTCGGCGGTCACATCCTCTGCCGCCGTTGTCAAGTGGCTGCTGCCTGTGGGTGATTGGGTACACACTCAGCTAGTTTACCGAGAAAATTTCATCTAAGATTTTTTTCTTTTTACTAATTTAAATAGTGAAGTCAACACAACTGATACTTTTTCTGGTTCCGAAAAATTAATTAAGTACAGCAAAATGTGTCCAATTAATTATCCTGATACTGCTCAGATATATTTAGTATGCTACAAACTGCTTCTTTTACCTCCTATTGATTTTATGAAGTCTTCCGCAAACAATCCTTCCAGCATTTTAACGGCCTTCCTTTTCTTTCCTCTGACAGCTATAGTCTTTTTTTAATCTCTCTCCCTTAATCCTGTCTATCTGTGCGTTTATTCCAATATTTTTTTTTTTTAGCAGTCTGCTTATATTTTTTTACTTTGAATGGAGATATTATATCCTTGCTACGTGTGAACCCGTGGTTTTGGAAATGGTCATGTGTCTACAATAGATTTCAATTGTTAGGCAAGTTCAGGTAGGTATTTGCCTATTTAGTCCAGTGTAACCTCCTCTCCTCTCTTTTACGATGCTGCTTTCCTTCTTACTTACTGGCTTGGACTTTTCATCATCTTCTTCTGTTACCTCCCACCGAGTGTGGTGGTGTAACGGTTAGCGTTCTGGCCTCGCATTCGGGAGGACGGCGGTTCGAATCCCTGTCCGGGCATCTAGATTTGGGTTTTCCATGGTTTCCCAAATCACTCCAGGCAAATGCCGGGATGCTTCTTTCAAAAGGCCATGGCCGAATTTCTTCCCATTTCTTGCCCCCCATCCTTTCCCGTCTCTAAAGACCTCGCTGTTAAGAGACGTTAAGCAGTTAAAAAAAAAATGTTACCTCCTTTGTTACTATTATCGGACTTCCTGCTCCCAAAGATTGCCCACTCTAGAGCCATAAACATCCAAGAAATATCAACGGGGTAATCTGGGGAGAACTACAATAAATATTAATTATAAGAGTCAAGTTCCACATTTATAGACTCTTTAACTCGTAGAACAACTCTTCACCAATAAAAACTTACCGAGCGGGGCGGTGTAACGGTTAGCGTTCTCGCCTCGCATTCGGGAGGACGGCGGTTCGAATCCCCGTCAGGGCATCCAGATTTGGGTTTTCCATGGTTTCCCCAAATCACTCCAGGCAAATGCCGGGATGCTTCCTTCATAAAGGCCATGGCCGAATTCCTTCCCATTCCTTGCCCCCATCCTTGCCCCCCCATCCTTTCCCGTCTCTAAAGACCTCGATGTTAAAAAGAGACGTAAAGCAGTTAAAAAAAAAAAAACTTCAAGAATTTACTATCTAATTTCCCTGAAACTAAACAGTTCATTCATTTTAAACTTCCTCTTCAAAACAGTACACATAGTATTGTACCACTCTACAAATGTAGGAGAGAGCTTAACACAAGGAGAGAGAGAGAGAGAGAATGTTACTTATCTGATAGGCAGCATGATGACAAGTTGGTGTCATGGCGTGGCTTTGCCCCTGGAGAAGAGATCGCATACTGCGATGGTACTGTACACACTGAGAGCGATTACACGTGTGTTAGGCCTTTTATTAGGCACGGCTTGCGGTTAATTATTATTACTTTCCGTCTCACGGATCACCACCCTCATTAGTAGTCCTATGTTGCACCAGTGACTACTCTTGGGCCTTGTAAACTGTCATAGTAAATGCCAACATAACACGTAACTGCTAATTATGTGGTGATAGAATAAAGGTTTTCAGCTCCAAGATGCTGTGAAGGAGACAGGGTACTTGCGACGGCATCATCTACCCGGGTGGTGAAACTACCTCGCACCGCTCCCTCCCCCCCTCCTGACATTACTTCGGGGCCCCCTTAAGGGGATAAAAAAAAACGACTTTGTGGGATCACTTGTCATTACCATCTAACATTGCTGGATCTCTTCAGGACGATTTAAATGAAAAATACGTAACACATGATCTAAAAGAGACAGAAATTAGTTTTTAGGGACAACAAAAAATGAGTTTTTAGGGACAAAGGTCACAACAACATAGCCTGATCTAACTAACTCAAGTCCAAACTTGTCCTGCGTTTGGCCCTGTGGTTTCTCCCTATAAAATTTTAAGAATTTCTTTTTAGCTTGAAAGAACTCAGAAGTACGATAAATGGACAGGTACGATCTCGCTATATAGGAAGAAGTTTCTTTGTCCAGTCCGTCAGTGTTTTTGCGGTTATTGCTCTTACTATTTTAATTTCGCTCTTCTCTATTAGCTCTTGTGATTTAATAGTGTCAGATTTGTTCATTCGGCTTAATGACCACCCATATATATATAAAAATGGCAAGTTCCTATTCTTATGACATTAGGCTGTACGTTGAAGTGTCAGAAAATAGTTTCAGATATGCTTTCACCGTCCCAAGCTTTCTAGACTCGTGACTGTAGAATTTCGTAATGTTCCTCAAACATACGCAAGTTCTGAAGTGGTAATTACTGCTTCGGCAGAAAAACGTCATCCTCGGAGTATTCGTAATTCAGCGATTCGGTGCTAAACTGCATCACGCGACTGTTAGCCAGTACTCTTTCAGTCACGGTTATTTCCAAGCCGATCTATTGCGAAAATCTCTTTGTTTGCACTTTGTGCGGTAAAATATAATCACGTGGGTAGATTTCTGTAACAGTTACTTTTTGTTACCGGGATTTCTCGATCACATTGTGATCGGCCACCATCAGTTGATACGTTATCTCCTCTGGTTCGTTTTCAGCATTTTGCAAGATTTCGAAGCTGAGACTTTTTTTTATGGATTTTCATGTGTAGTAACGAAGTTCTGCTGGTAAATTCGCCTGGTATTTAGCAGTTTTTAATGACGTCAGAATTGTTGCTGAGTTAATGAGATTGTATTTTGTTACAAAGTAACAGCGGAGTAAAAGCGTAGAAGGCAGCTGAGATCATTAGTATCTTTCACGGGAGGATATTATCTTCAAAGCACGACAATACGCTTTTTGTTTTTCTTTTTGAAGATCATTACTTTGACTAGATATTTCGTCCACCTAAAGGAATACCATTGTTTTTTTTTCTGGCTTTACACTCGTCGACGTCGAGGTCATTAGAGGCGGCGTAGGACTGGCGAATGGGAAGGAATTTGAACATTATTTTTTGAAGGAACCATCCAGCATTCGTTTGGAGGAAAACTCAAATTTGGATGGTTGGATGGTTGGATGGTTGATTCGAATCCACGTCCTCGCAAGTGCCAGGCCAGAGCATTACCACGCTCGGTCAACAGCAATGGTTCTTGGCGAAGATGTCACGTACAGTCTATGTCAGTAAATCCGTAATTTTGATGAAACGGTGAACTGTAACTAGTGAATTATGTGTGAGACGAATATCTTTCTCGCTGGCAGGCTAGAGGGTGTGTGATTCACAACTCTCGAGAGACAACTCGACTATAGTTCCAGGAACCACCCGGCAGTCTCGTCTCCGTCTGGTTACGTCACTAATGAACACTCTGCGGCACCCTTTCGATCTCTCTTCTTAAATTTTATAAACGATCTTTTTTTTTTTTGGCATTCGGCTACTAAGGCCACACAGCCAGCTCAATGTGATTCTGATTCTTTCAGTGTATTAGTTTCTCCAGTGTGTATATTTTCAAGGGTAATCACAAGGAAACTACAACACAGACACGACATTCACAGACACAACACTTTAACACCCATGCCCGCGGCCGGACTCGAACCGGCGACCATCGGCGCGTGGAGCTAGCACTCTAGCTCCTACGCTACCTAGGCCGGCTATAAACGATCTTCGAGACAATGCTAATAGCAGTTTGGGATTATTCGCTAAGGGGGTGTCCCTTTTTTGTAATGGGTCAGGGATTAGAATCTATTAGCAAGAGAAAAAGTGAATAATTTACCAAAAAACGCTAAAAGAAGTTAAAATTGAAATTAGTAGAGGGCAAAAGTAAATGTGAAAGGGAAAGAGGTAAAATGTGTGTGTAGGGAAATTGCCATCGGAGCAATTAAATTTCTCATATCTTATAACGAGAAGAGTCTGTGAATTTGAAAAGTTTAAAAATTTCCCAACATTCTTAAAATGTGGCGATGTATGAGGTCATAGTACAGCTAGAACCACAAAAATCTTTCACGATTCCATAGAGCACAACATTCTAGAACCCAGAATCAACGCCCTCTAGTGTTGCGAATACATGAAACTTAAGCGCTATCGGACAACATCTGACTAGCCAGCTTAAAATAAGTACTTGGATTCTCAATTGAAAATTGACACCAACAAACAGAGAAACAATAAAACAAACCAGTTATTTTTTTTAAAAAAAATAACATTTAGTTCTTAAACGGTCCCATTTTACGTGATCAGAAATTGTTTCATCTTTGTACAGGACTCATCAGCTTTGTAAATTAAGTATTGTGGTATGACTTAAGGCCACGTCGACAACATTGACATTAACGTATATAAACGTTATGCGGCAATTTTTAATACGCGTATGAATTCAGTGGTCCTGTACAGTGAAATTAAGTAAATATCGGCTTCATAGGCATACTGACAAATGTGGATTGGTTCACAATTTATGATTCGTCAAGGAAGGAAGATTTCATCAATAACGAAATATCAAAGGATGCTTCCCACCTGTCTTCATTCGTCGATCTGCAATTAGCGAAGACTTTAATTGCCACCTCTCTCTCTGTATTAGTGGATCAGGTCAGTGGTATTTTGATCTCACCCTGCAGTCCGGACAATGTAGGTACGAGTATAAAAAGAGCTGTTTATTTGTTGCTGTGTTTAGAAAATGCTTGTTCCCCGACGTGGCGTTCGGTATCGTGTAAACAAACAAGAAGCACACAGTAAGAGGGTATGTGGCAGAGGATGTGCTTCACGGGCGTTAACCCAGTTGAGGTTGGGATGCTGCTGCCCTAGTTGCCAGAGAACTCTACCGGCTTTAATAGCAACTACCGTTAACCTCTAGTCTATGGCGCTGATTGCTAGACCGCCGCTTAAGACTTGGCCACAAGTTGGCGTTGGTACAATGTCTTTGGAACTCGAGCCCAAATCCAGGACTCGCTAACCAGATTTCTGTTTAGCAGATTTCTCCGTCACATTAGTGGCTAACGCTCTTACGTCGCGCTCCACCACTCAAGGTTTCAAGCCCTGCCTCGGTCAGGGGTGGTAGTATTTATGCACCAACTAAACTAATAAGGGGTGGTAGTATTTATGCACCAACAAACTAATAACTATTGACTGAGAAATTAATACAATGCTAATTAATCGTGCGAAAAATTGCATACGTAGAGAGTGATACTAGAATCCCCGAGGCCGCGTTTACACGGTGGGAGTTGACTGGAACGAGTGTACTGTCTTGCTGCGCGCGTAGTACTGGATAGTCCACTCTCCTCGTGTCAACAGGTACAGTGCAAGACAATCAGTTGACTTATAATAGTGGACTCGGTTCACGACCAGCTTTTGGCGTGCGAGTTCAACAAACAAGATGGCGACAACTAACAAGTCGCGTAAGCGGAGTGAAGCAGAGACATTAAAATCTTTAGAACTGCATGAAAGAGAGGGAATTCTGTGGAACTATAAGAATAAAAATTATAAGAACACGTATTTTAGAGACTCTGCTATCGAAAAATTGCTTCATAACGGTGTCATTTTTTATGAATCGGCAAAAATATTTCACAACAGCTCTTCAAATTGAGATACAGTTAGTCTTAAATGATATAATTCTCTGCATTTTCACTTGCAACTTTATTCACAAAAAGGCTCTGAGGCATTTAAAGTGTTTCTTTTTTATATTCTCCCTTTTAACCATTTTCTGCGTTTTATGTTGTTTTTCTTCATGTCATTCAACATTATAATCAACAAATTAGCTACTATGTTAATTCCTTTTTGTAATATGGACATACTGTTTTCAACAAGATCACAATGTAGGAGTAGAGAACTTTCCTGACAGTGGACTGTCTTAAAATTGTTACTAGCATGCTAGTCCACTCCCTTATTCCCACCACCGACGGTCCGGCCAAATGTCATTCCAGTGAACTCGCATCGTGTAAACGCGGCTTTTGGGCTAACTTAGCAGCTACACGAATCGGCAACTAATTTCTTTATTTAAAAATATATATATCGGTTTAGGCATTGTCTGAAATTGTCGCATTTATTTTCGTGAAAACGTGTATCGTATACAGTAATTTTAAATCAAAGGAAAGGATTAAATAAATATATCAATAAAAACGAAATCCACATCTATATTTGACCCATGTTTTTCACTTGCCGCCTGAGTTGTTCCGATCCCGCTTAAGGTGTGTTCCCACGACCCACGCATTTGCCGGCCGAGACGATCCAGCTACCAAGGAGCGGGTCATGGAAAAGGTCCCACCCGTGCTTGCAGGGATGGCGCGCCTCTATCCATCGCCCAGTCGGTAGAGATTAAGGTCCGGGTAGCTGAAATGACAGTAGGCAAGGTGAAGGAAAAGCGGCGAGGGCTAATAAGTGGCGTGTACTGATCCGTAAACTTCTGCGTCCACAACCACGCGTCTTGGGAACCGCCCTTTGGGTTACCTTTATCTGCGCGTTCGTTTTGGGTTCGGATCCGACCGACGTTTTTGGGGCCATTCTCTTTTGAGCCAGACTATTGCAATTCTCGCTGTAGTTTTTCATTCATATCTTGACACTTTAAGAAAATCTGATAAGATGTAACTTTTTCAAGTTTACATCCTCGAATCTTTTTGAGTTTTTGATGTACAAGTGCAGATTTGGAGTCCAGAATGAATTGTAATAACGCACTCATATTCAAATCAACACTTGGTTCAATCGTTTCGGATAATAATTAGTCTCTTAGGTATGATCCAGTTTGTGTTTCGGCGTCAAAATCGGTGATTCGAAAATAATGAGTTCACTTTGCTAGCGTACTTCAAAACGTTTGTAGTGGTACCGCCACAAACTTCCATCTTTTATCTTTAAAACGACACCAACAAGTTATTGATGTTAGAAATTACTTGTACAGAAACTATCGCTCGTTTGGACGAAATTGCCTCCCCACACTGGCGTCCATTTTAGAAATGTTTCCGCTCCAAAATCTCCTAGAACGATTTAGGAAAACGTTTCCTCTGTCATTTGAGATTCTCTTCAGAGTGTGGTAACTGCGTTTCATGAAATTTTAGGGTGAAACTCGCTTCCGTGTGGAGAAGTGATTTTCTAACTAGGATATGCTTCTGATAAATGATGGTGAAATTCTACAAAACTTCGAACAAAAAATCTAGATGTCTATTTCCACGGACAGTTTATTTATGTAATTTTGATGGGTAATAGACAAGGTTTTTACATCTGAGGAGGTTAGTTTTTGTTTTTACTCGTAGTTAAAGTTTTATTTTAATTCCATTCTTTGGTTGTTTATTACCCTCCAAAGATCTTGTATCAAAAACATCCATTTGTTTGAAACTGACTGCATTCAGTAATCAAAATGTTCTGTCTGGTTAGTGACACTGCTAAGATATTTGCATAAGAATTTTTTTATATATTTTTTTTTTAAATGGCTTTCGGTGACTAAGCCATTCAGCCAGCTCAATGTGCTTACGATATCTCTTAATGTGAATTTTCTCCAGTACGTTTTTTATGATTCCTAAGAATAGACACCACAGGATGGACAGGACATTCTCACAGCAACACAACACTTAAACATCCATGCCCGCGGCCGGATTCGAACCGGCGACCTTCGGCACGCGGAGCTAGCACGCTAGCCCCTACGCTACCGAGGCCGGCTTGCATAAGAAAGAGAGGCCCATGCGCAGAAAGAATTTTTATATCCCTGGAACGTTTCCTTCACTTATCGCAAAGCTTGCTTTATGATTGCTCCGTGGTTCAGATTCCTTGTTATAGTTAAGCTCCAGAAATGATAGTACAGGCCATCTTACCTCTGAATTTTTTTTTTTTTACGTTAAATATTCGATGCCTACTGGTGAGAGCATCCGATCATACAGTACTGTGTTTGTTGTTGCAGCTGACTTTTTATAAACGACAAGTCTTTTTCAAAACACTGGCTCCACCACTTCTGTGGGACACGTGCCAATATAAACTCGTGCATTTTTACCTCGCCGTTCTGGTTTCACACTTGTAGTCACGCAGTACAAAGTTTTTTTAAAACGACTTTTTTGCTGTTTTGGAACTCCAGCGGTGCTTGTACGAAAATATAAGCGGTTCCGTTAAAATCTGCCTGTCGAAGTCACCGGCAACTGTTGGCAGCGATCACCAAGATTAACATTTTTCATGCGAATTATACTCTGACTTATTGGAAAAATGTATATTTGACAGACACACTTTTAGTCTTGCAGGTGTTCCTCTTTCATTACTCATATTTGGGGTGCTGTCGGTTCGATTCTCTGAGTTGCCGTCAAAATTTCGGTTTTGTATGAATCCCGAAATCACTCCAACTGAATGCCGGGACAGTTTCTTTATAAGATTATGGTCCAATTCCTGCCAGTTCATTGTCCTGAATCCTTTATCGTCTCGAAATTGACGAACCGTAAAGACCTTAAAAAGGAAAACAAAAAGATAAACTATTACAGGTAGTATCTTACTTCTCTTGGAGAACAAAACTGTTTAACAAAAGCAAGATCCACAATGTGTAAAGTGAAAAAAAGAACGTTTACGGCCTCATTCGTTCATAACTCAGCTAAATCCTGAATAAATACTTCCAAAAAATTAAGGAAAACAGATTCTATACTTTTATGAAACCAAGAATATTAGTTGAATAGGTATCCGAATGACATTTTCCTCTGTTTCCAATGTAAATTTTATTGTAAATAATTTTTTATTTTAAATCAAGCTTTCGCTTTTTTAGCTTTTCATTTCAGTCATACAGTAGAAGGTTTTCTTTATGGCTTTACGCCTTGTCGACGTCGAGGTCATTAGAGGCGGGATGGGACTGGCGACAAGGAACGGGAAGGATTTCGGCCATGGCCCTTTTGAAGGAAGCATCCCGGCATTCGCCTGAAGTGATTTGGGGAAACCATGGAAAACCCAAATCTGGATGCCCGGACGGGGATTCAAACCGGCTTCCTCCCGAATGTGACTTCGGAATTTAAATCTCCTCTGAAATTTAAATGTCAAGGTACATCTGAAAACCTACTACAAGCTTTGACTAAGATGCCTTTCTCCAAATGTGGGATGGTGTAAACTGTAATGAACTGTTCCTCCTTTCTTTAAGTATTAGATCTTCGTGGTCGTTAACCCATTTGTAGTGTTTTTATCTATGTTGAATACTATGTTATTCAGTTGTCTTTATGATAAATTGGGACAACAGTAGCTTAACGCAAAACAATATGAGACGCCCAGTTCAAACTACCTGTCCCTTAGCTGAATTTCAACTGGGAACCTTTGCAACTCTCGATCCTGCGACAGTATGCAATGGCAGGGAAACGAACTGAGATCAATGCGACAGTATGCAATGACAGGGAAACGAACTGAGACCAACCGTATCGAAATAGACTAAGCCAGCCACTACACCTGCACGCCACGCAGCCCACGATATGGCGCATATTCGGTCTGAGACACTTATTGACCGAACTCCTACGGTTTGTTGACTGCGTTCCATTCACTCCTACGCCGCAGCAGCTGACGCAGCATTTCGCCAGCTGACTCACGTGGTATTTGCGACATTGCTGTCTTGCCGTAAGCTGTAAAGAAAGCTATATGTTCACAGGCGTATGGGATCAAAAAAAAACCTGTTCATTGAGGTAGGCTTTACGGTTTTGCCGCCGGATTTGGTTGTAAGAAGACAACGTTTCGACAAAACACTCTGCTATCTTCATCAGGTGCATTTCGAAAAACCCCCGGATCACATGGTTCATGCTTTTCTTATTTAGCGTATGATGCTTCATGACATTTATAAAACTCTACAAAAATTATATTGTAATTATTTAACAACTTCCTTTTAAAGTAAATATAGATATATGTACATAGTTGAACGGACAAGGCACGCAGTTGGCAGGTGATAAGGCCACTACGACAAGATCGCCAGCCATAACCACTATAACATAACATTGAGGTGCTTCAGCCAGGCCAACGCCTCCGCAGTAGGCAAATTTAAATTTTCTAGACTACCAGGAAAGGCACGCAGTGGGCAATCCTGCACAATGTGCGACACAGTATGTGAAATCTCACCGCAGACACAGTACGGAGAATCTGCTCAGTCCCAGGTGCGGAAAGCTGAAGTAGCTCTTCCCGTACCACATCTAATACGATTTAATTTACACCAAATTGACCACGGTATGTTGAAGTTTTGTGCAGGTATTTTTAATTTACACTATGTCTTGTGGTGATGACGATGTCGGTTCCGCTGTCCAGCTATCTGTAGGGCTGAAGGAGTTAGATGTTAGACTGACAGCAGTTTTCCAGGCAGGGCGACGTGGCTTCGGCCGTGTTCTGTATTCCTTAATATCTCCATGGATGGGAAGAGCCTCGTTGTTCAGAATTCTCGACAATAGTTTTCTGAACTTCGAAACTATTGAAAATGACAGAATGTGTCTTCGAAACGTGCTGTTTTGGCGACGACATCTGGTGACAAATGCATGAAGACTGTATCGCCCAGATACTCTGAGAAAGCCTTCGTACATACACCATTTATTTCGGCTTTTTCCCCTTGTATCTGGTGTGCTATTGTGCGAAGACTACGGAATAATCGTAAAGCATTTGATTTCGTTCACTGAATGCAGTAAAACGTAGTGGTAATACGGACGGCCTGTGTTTTAATTAGTAACATATAAAATCCTTAGGCTGTAAGTACGACTTCGACGTCGCTTAGGTACCAGAGATAAGTTTCACTGTTCAATTAAATCGAGGCTCTTGCCTTGCATTCGGGAGGACGCTGGCTCAAATCCCCGTCCGGACCTACAGATTTGGGTTTTCCATGGTTTCCCCAAATCACTCCTGGCGAATGCCGGGATGCTTCCTTCAAAAGGCCATGGCAGAATTTCATCCCGTTCCTTGTTCCCAGTCCTTTCCTCCCTATAATGACCTCGACGTCGACGAGGTGTAAAACCATAAGGAAAAAAAAAATACTTCAGTGAAGCCTAACGAAAAAAATGTATACATGCCTCCAAAGAAAAAAAATAGTTTCAAATAGAGCTTATCTCTCTTTTTAAATTTGAAAACTAATAGAATGACAGCTTCTGCTACCCAATTTTGTGCTGTTATATTCTCTTAATCGATTCAAACAGGCTCCCCAGTTTCCGATACACTTGTAATAACAACCATCCTCTGCATAAAATCCACGCCCCATCCTTACCACACAGGTCCAAAAAGAAGGTATCATTAGTCAACAAAATATATCCACTACGGAATTGACTCATTTGAACAGAAATTATTAACAAGAGATGAGCTGTTCGAACGGGGGAAATTATGTTGACGTCTGTACTTTAAGCCTGACATGTTCGATGCTACAAATAGTCCTAGTAGCAGTTTCGTAGACACTGCGATTATTCAGGAGTTTGATTCATTCTGTTTAAATAAGATGAACTACCTATGAAAGGTTGACAGACCGATTTTAATCATGTTATTACGGAGAATAACTCTCACCACTCCTAATCATTTGATGATTACAGTTATTGCAGCGAAGATTCGTTTCCCAAATATAAAATTTGTCTTACCCTTTTTGCTATTAATCCGAGACCTGTTCCATTACAGATATGTGTGTGTGGTTTTAAGTTTGATGCAATGCAAGTTTTTACAACTTTTTGCCGGAGAACTTCGACAATTCTGTACGAACGGGGCAGAAGTATGTCGTTTTGATTCTGACCGTAAGCATGATTTAAATATTTTTTAGTCAGAGAAGAAAATTAATTGCATTGGATGCAATAAATCTTATTTCACAAGGTTATAAACTCCATATTCCATAAATTAAAAGTCTTAATTAATTTCGCAACTGAGGATGGCTGGGTCCGTTCCGGAGGAGGAATACTGAGATACTGTTAAGGACTGAAAAATTGGCTGCTCGCATTCAGGACTTCAGTTTTGATGGTTTTTTTCTTCAGGCTTTGCGGTTCGTTAACATCGTAGTCATTAGAGCTGAGAGAAGAAGGGAGAGGGAACAAGGAACGGGAGTGATCTTTTCAAGGAATAATCCCGGCATTCGCATGGAGTGATTTCAGGAAACCGTGGAGAACCTTAACATAGATGGCTAGGTGGAGAATTCGAATCTGCCTCCTTCCGAATACAGCTGGTGTTAATGACGACGATGTCGACGCACGCTAATACCCAAATAACGACAACAAAAACAACCGAACTCCGCTGCTATGATACCCAGCACATACCCGCCTGCCCGTTTCTTTAAGGACTTCCTGAGTAACGTATGCTGCCTTATCGCGACAGGGGATACTAGTTAAAGAGAGATAAGGCTTTACGCGCGGCATTTAGAGTTTAGTGGCGCCTTACGACGACCGCAGAATGTTTACTCGTGACGCACGAGATACGCCACTCGCGGAGCGAATAGTTTGCTACCAAATGATGCAGCCCAAAAGTTGTTTCGAACGATCTATCACAGCTTTCATCTAACTTTTTCAATAATAAAATCTATAAGCAAAGAATTCCAACGGAAAAACAGTTATGAAACAGAACTATTAAAACTACATTATATGTTGAACAGACTCTTAATGTTTATTTACCATAGAATAAGAGGCGTATTTTGAGAGTAAGTTCCATTATCGATTGTTGCAATCGCAATG
>CM061919.1:244499343-244623443 GCA_031002005.1 Vandiemenella viatica
ATTAATAAAAACTCATGGGAGCATAAGGTATCAAAATTCGAAAAGGTCAATTGTTATGCCCTCAAACGGCTCGCCCCTAGCCCTCAGCTGGGGGAATAGGAAGGTGTAAAAAAAAAGAAAGAAAAAAAAAAAAAAAAAAAAAAAAAGAGTAATCGTATATTTAACATCAAACTTCTAAGTTTTTTCACTAAGGAGCGCGTGGCACCATTAATTTGCATTGTCTTTCTTATTCTTATTGCTCTTCTTCTTATTTTCAGAAACCTCCTCATCTCTTCGCTGTGGATTTGTCGCCTCCCTTGTGTGGATGCATTTCTGAGTTTCAGATTTTTTTGCTGTTTGGATCTTAGAGGCAAATTAATGTGAAGTGATTAATTGTCTATATATATTGCGTGTAGATTGTCAGTGGGTCTAGGTTTCTTCTGGGTTTCTATAAACCAGCGTGCTTTGGTTTGTCGGGGTCCGTTGACGATGTGAAAAATTTTCTTGATTAGTCGAGAGTCATCCATTCGTGCTGTATGTCCGTAGAATTTCATACGTCTTTTTCGTGCGGAATGAGATGAATCGTTCGGTCAGTGAATACAGTTCTCCTGAGCTTTTGCGCATCCAGATGCCGTCTTGGATCTTTGGACCCAATATCTTTCTCAGAATCTGTCTTTCAATTTTTGGAATTCCCTTTGACATTTACAGTGCTCCTGGAAGAAGGCCGGTTTGGTAGTGATGGAGTTTGGCTTTGGTGGAAAGTGATTTGTGATTGTAAGTATTCCCAGTAATTATATATGATTTTCGTAGTTTTCCTGCACAGGGTTTTGTAGGCCTCTTTCTCAGTTCCAATATTCCCAACTATTTTTCCCTAAGTTCTTAAAGTGTTTAACTTGTTTGATAGTGCCATATTTGGTCACGAAGCTTCTCAACAGCATGCTTGGCTTCCACAGGAGTTCGTGCAGTTACTGTCACATCATCCCAAAAGCAAGACATTTTATGTTCTTCGTTTATCCTTAGTTCCCATATACAATCCAGATATTTCTTTTTACATATGCAGTTTGAACAGGGGTGGTGATAACCCATTCCCTTGTCTTACACCAGTTTTAATTTCAAATGATTCAGAGATAATTATTTACCTACAATAACTATTTTCCAAATTTTTTGATATTATTATACATTTAGCAAGTTATCACACATGAATTACAAACAGAAAATTAAATTGTTGTTACACTTCAGGTAGGAACTACTGTATGTTTCTCCTCCTCCTGTCTCATGAATAACACTGGCCACAGTGTCCACATATGCTTCAATGACAGAAGCGGAGGAAAAAAATTAAAATTACTTCTTCGCCCTTCCCCCTGCTAAACTCCGCGTAATTATTCTCACCCTAATTAATTTTCCAAATTTATTAAAGGAGCGAAGCAATAGGTGTTTCGATTGTCATTTGGAAGGTACAAAATCATTTTAAAAAAATCATACTTACATTATCGTCAAGTACGACACGCGAAACGTTATTCAAATACCGGTTAACTAACAGATGTTTATAGTAAAGGCGTAATGTATCAATTTGTGGGGTACAAATTCAAATAGTCAAAAAACTTTTATTTGCACGAATGGATTACATAAATTTTTTAGATTATTCTGTTTGTATTTATAATTTTAAAGAGGGAATTCTTCTGTAGTAATAATAATAATAACTGAAAAAATTGCGATGGAGCGTATACTCCG
This sequence comes from Vandiemenella viatica, assembly GCA_031002005.1. Taxonomy (NCBI): domain Eukaryota; kingdom Metazoa; phylum Arthropoda; class Insecta; order Orthoptera; family Morabidae; genus Vandiemenella; species Vandiemenella viatica. The sequence goes on from CM061919.1 coordinate 244,501,054, forward strand.
GTGACAATCTCCCTACACACCCATCTTTCTCCCTTCCTCCTCCAGTCCTTTTTTGGCCTCAACCAATTTTAACTTTAAATTCTTTCAGTGTTTTCGGTAAATCATTCATCACTGTACTTTAAGAATTCGCTTCGTACTTAAGTTTCAAAATGGTTTTGAATTATTGACAGTGAGCGTATTGTCTAGCGTTGATTCCAAGGATAATTCAAGCGGCATATGCCTTGTACATACCCATTGTATGAAATAAGAGGAGAAAAATGTGCAAAACGCTGACGTGATATTTTTACTAACCCCCCTCTCACTTTAAATCAGAATTGGTGAGATTTTTCGGACCCCCAAATCCCCCTTATTTTGAGGTCACGTAATTAATGGACGCCCCTTAAGGTGATGAGTGTTCTGGTAACTTAGTTTGCTTTCGGCATCTGAGGCTACACAGCCAACTCACCAATGATTATGTGTGTTCCAGTTCTTTCAGTTTCTTCCAGTATACATTTTACCAACCAGTTATAAACACTACATGACGGACATGACATTGACAGACTCAGCACTTAAACACCCACGTTCGCTACCGGACTCGAACCGGCGTCCTTCGGCACGCGGAGCCAGTACTCTACCCTCTACTGTATCAGGCCGACGTTCTGTTAACTTATTTTGTCAATTTGTACTTATTTAGCAGCAATCACGTGGGGTGTACTCTCTTACATTCAGTGACGACGCGAACCTATTACATTAGGCTTGCTACTCATGATTCGTTGCTTCACACAACGAGGTACTTACGTGCTGGCACGCCTTGTCAGGGACGGGAAGCTTTGACTACTACGCGCGAACGGAAAGTCGTGGCAAATGTATTGCAACATTGCTCATCGTTGACAAAATTGCTGTTCGCTGGAAACCGTAGCAACTGGTAATACCCCAAGAACTGATAAATGTTACACATGGACGTGAATCAGCCCATTAACGTCTAGAAGGCTTCATTTTCACTGTGTGAACATCTTGTTAGTAGTTTCAATTTCTGTAAGGTTTAGTGTCATCAGATCCAATATTTGATTTGCATGTTCAGTGCATTGAGTGATAACGTAAATGTACTGCCACATATTGTTATGAGACTGGGGTAAAGCCCACTGCAGGGGCAGCGTGCATGACTACTGGCAAATTTTTAAAGTTGTCGTAAAAAACGAAACTTATACCTTTCTACATAGTAAAACCCCGTATTGCTTTTAGTTCTTTTCGCTGCTTCTCCCACAACGAGCTGTGGGAGGTAAACAAAATACACAATGATTAAAGCAGACTCACAGTGAGAAAACGATCATTGCATCTCTTCCTGACATTATATGTTTTTTTATCTCTGACCTCCCTTTTTGTGCTACTTGCAATTACTTCCGCAAAACCCGTCAGAAGTGATGGAAACTTTTATCGTTATGAAAAAGTTTCTAAGGAAAGCATAGTTTTTTTAAAAAAAACTAATGACGATTATTTATTTGATTGATATATTTCGTGATTTCTTACGTGTAAACTATCTCTGAGTCTTTAATAAACTTTACTGCTTCTTAGCTTCTGGCCTCGCTTTCGAGAGGACGCCGGTTCGAATCCCCGTCCGGGCATTCAGATTTGGGTTTTCCTTGGTTTCCCCAAATCACTCAAGACGAATGCCGGGATGCTTCCTTCAAAAAGGCGTCATCGTTCGCCGAAGGTTGTCGAACTACTGAATCCACGTCCAGTCTTCAGGCAGCAGGCATTTAACTAAAGTGAACGCTGTCACTGCATAATTTATCAAGTCCATTGTTGCTTACTCATACTGCCTCTAGTGTTCGTTGTTTCTTTTTTATATCGTATTTATCCAAGCGAGTTTTCTTACAGGTGACGTGACAGTCTTTCCCATCCTAAATAATCTGCTTAATCTTACCAACCGATTATTTCTAAACTTCCCTTGTGGTTTACTTGTTATGTTTCGTCGCTTTATCTCTTTCCGTATTTTCACTACTGGAGGACAGAACAGCAATTTTGTATTGTGCAGCGCAGGAAGAATGGAATCGATCTACTGTTCCCAACGGATTAAAGGGATAGCAAACAATTTAACCATGCGTAGCTACAGGTATACTGTTAACATTAGCATGTCGATGACGCGAACTCCGTAAGATTTTACCGATTCAAAAATCGCCCAACGCGCCTCAAGAAGTTTTCACTTCAAAAATGTTTCTCCGATTGTGGATTCGATCCCGTAACCTTCCATTCTACGGTACGGCGCTTTGCCACTTCATCCTCGGGAACCGCCAATGGCTGCGAACTTATAACATCTACCGTAATTCGAACGATTAATGTCAGATATATTACAAACAAACATAATAATTAATATTTACATGAATTTCAATTAACTTAATTTTCAACATTATTTTCATTCTTTGCGTCATCATTATCGTTAATTTCAATAGCACTTAGGTTATTCGTACTATCAATCATTTCATTATATTCTAAAAAGAATTCAATAGGCTTATGGTAACTGAAGTAACAAAAAATATAAATATTTTCAACCTGACATTTCGATAGTATATGCTAATAAACCCTAAGTTTGAAAGAAAAGTCAATTTGCATGTTTAGGTTTGAATTTCCAAATTTAAGGCTTTTTGCAAATTTTTCAATAAAAAATTTCGATAATGAAACTAAATAAACAGTAATTTTGCATTAGTAACCACATTTTTGCACAATTCAACACATAACTCTAAAATTATTCTAAAATTTTATCTAATTTTTAATTTTAAAATCCGCGGCAAAAATATAATCGAACAACTAGAAATCTGTTTTACCAGTGTAGTAAGATAACTAATTAGCCCCTATGAAATAATCATTGCATGATGTATTGCAGAGATTATATATATATATATATAATAGAAAATTCCAGCCGAGTTCGGGAATCGAACTGAACCACCAGACCGCTTCCAAGCGCAGAACGTCGTACTTACAGCTACACATACACTGTTAACATTGGCATGTCGGTAACGCGAACTCGTAAGGCTTTACCCATCCAAAAATCGCCCAACTCGCCTATAGAAATTTTCAAAAAAGGCACAGAACCTTTGAGATGCCCAGATTGGCTCTGGCGATGGCAACGTGCCCATACGCAAAAAACAGCACCTGATTGACGCTCCCCCATACGCAGTAATCATTGATAACACTTGATTGACTTAAGACTTGGCTAGAACTGAGAAATAGTTCTACAGAGCTACAGAACTGAAGGGCAGTGTAGACATTCGAATGGATTCTGTTCGCTGAGGCAGTTCGATTGTGTTATTGGGTGGACTTGAACTTTGACGATGTGTTGGACTCTGTTCCAGACGATGTGAAGTAGATTCTCTGTAGATGGGGTACAACACAGTTGGGTTGAGCGCATTGATAAATCGTACCTGTTTTCTCCCGCAACCGAGGTTGATAGGACGGGGAGATGTCTTCCGAGAACGGCTTCTTCACTGGGCGAGAACTATGCTACAAGTATCTAGTACGCCACAGCTGACTAAAACTCCAACAGCTGACGTCACGCAATTCTCAAGACGCCGAGATCAGTAAAGGGAAGTTCATCCAGTCAACTGAACAGCACATGTTTCTTTACCACGTAATGAAAGTTCTGGCGAATAATGAACAAATGCCTTGTAATGATCCTCGAATAGTTTTTTATGTGACTGTGGATGATTGCAACAATTTTTACGCCTATCAAAAAAAATGGGCAGAACACGTTGGACAAGTGATAGAAAAAGGTTTCAAAATCGTTCACTTGCTGGAGAGGGTGATGAGGCGATGTACAAGAGAAGTAAAGAAACTGGGTTACAAAACTTTGGACAGACCATTGCTTGAATATAGAGGTGTAGAATGTGAACCATATTTTGGGTATCAAATACAGAAGTTGGAGGGAGTTGTAATATCCCTTGGTGACGGGAAATTTAATGCGTGTGAATTCCACGTTTCTTTAGTATCGGTGAGAGCCAGGTGACTCATACCTGTGCTGAAATACCGAACGATTTATGGCAGGCCGTAAAGTTAAAAGCTTTACGCATTCAATGAAATTCAAAGGACAGTATAGGGACTGTGCCGAAATGAGGCTTTCCTGGCACAGTAGAAAGTTGAAACTAGAGAAACGATGCTTCGGAGAAAAAGTCAGGTTGCGGAACACCTCTGTTGGGAACCAGCGAATCAAACTGTGTTACGAACTTTTAGAAACCATAAGTTTTTTATGTTGCATGAGGAGCGCCAATGGAGATGGTGGATGACCCGCCAAACGCTGCGACTCGCTAAAATTTCCCGCCTCTGCTAAAACTGGGGAGCCTGCAAGTTTTCAACGGAGCAAACACGCGGGAGAGACGACATTCTGTTACTGGCCAGCAAACAATCCGCACCGGCGCACCCCGGGAGATCGCCGGACAGGGGATCTGCGGGGAGCCAACTCGCCAAGAGGAAGTTACCAAGTGACCTTCAGCCCTGCTGATCAACAGGGTCTATGAGACTCTGTTTTATCTGCACGTCATCTGCTACGGTAAAGAACGCCGACGATGTATAGACACTCTTGCGTCATTCAACCCTAGGCAACGCTCTGAGATGAGAATCATGCTCTAAATTGTTCAAAAGAAACTTTTAATGTTCAGTTCTGTTCAATAAACCAATCAATTTTATATTCAAAGAAAATAATAGGTGTTGTAAACCCTGCTTTCAATAACTTCCTTTCCAATCAATCAGTATATCATTTGAATAGATGAAGATTTGTGTTTTTAATGGTATTTTAAAATTACATTGCTTTGATTAAAAATATTTCAGAATTGGAATGTCGCTTCTCTCGGATAGAGAACACTTCCATTCTTGGCGTCTACCCGGGATTAATTTTGCAAATTAACTTATTAATTAATGCATCTCATTATTTTATCTAATTTTAATAATGTCAAAAACAAGACGTTACAGGGTGCAAAGAAGGCCTTCTTGAGTTTTCTCTGGATATTACCGCGGATCACAATCAGTAACCGAAATAATAAAAGAGTTGAAATAGGATTCATTGGAAGACTGGAGGAGGGTGAAGAGAGTGCTGGAAGTGTAAGAGTTATATATTCGTGACGAGGCGTGGAAAGATTGTGGTGTAAGAATTGAAAGTAATGCATGGAAGGGAAAAGATGACCATGGCCACAAGCTGCCACTCCATTTACATTTTACGGAAAAGTCTCCAAAAATTGAATTTAAAGTGCCGAACTATGAGGTGCTGTGCCACTGCGAAATGCCACAAGCCACTGCAATATTTTGAGGAAGGAAGCGGTATATGCCCTATTATTTTTTACGAAGTATGACTTATGGAACATATAGTTGGTAATGCATCGTTGGTGATTCTCACGAAACGTTCCGCATTTCATTTACTGCTCCGGCGTCATATAACGCTAAAACATAACATATATCACAAATTTCAAGTCTGATCCCATGCTTTAAACCGGAGGAAATCAAAATCTGTACAGTAGTTTTTGAGTTTTTCTGGAAGAGATATACAGAATTTCTTTTTATTGATATAAATAGATCAAGAAACTCTTACTCCATTTGTGAAAATTGATGTTTACCAGTTTTACGTGGAATCTTGTGTTTCCTATAGATTATAAATCAAAATTCCTTCTGGAACAACTGTTGATGTTACTGTTTTCTTTATTTCCATACGCGTTTCGCCCTTATGGTATGGGGCATCGTCAGTGGCTGTGAATTTGTTTTTACATGTGATATGTTACATTTGACAGAGGAATTATAAATTATTATATACATATTTACATTGTACTTACAGCTAGGGTGATGGTATTCACAGGGCGATCTGGAACAGCACTTTACGCATCTTACAGATCTTCTATTTCACAATTATAAAAACTGTTTTACACATATTACTGAATAAACACTGGCATTGTATCCATTGCAACTGCAAACTTCTTGTTTCGTTCGTCTGCTACATTATATACATGTTGTTTTTATGAAATGCAGTGCTACCAACTTTGTTTTCTTTTTTGTTTGTTATTGTATCTGTGTTGCTGTATTAAATTATTTCTGTGTTTTCATTAGCTGTTTTGTGTGTGTGAGTGTGTAGTGGTTATTTTTATTGAGTTGAATAGTTTGTATTAGTTTTCCTGTGTAGTGTTTATTTTTAGTGAGTTAAACAGTGTTTTATTGGTTAAATTGTGTTTCCTACTTTTCCAATACGTTCAACCTCCGTCGTCGAGGCCGAGAACTTTTCAGACATCTCTGATTAGTTGGAGATGAATGATCTTGATCCAATTGCACTGTCACTGCAACGGTTTTCATATAATATAGATTGAGATGAAATTCAAACGAAATATTTGCACTGTTATCCGAATTATTAGCTCAGGTTATTCAAAACGTTATTAGGTGATATCCATTAACTACTTATGGTACTTTTCTTCAAATTTGGGCACCCCTCCCCCTTGGTGAGATTGGTAACTTCTGGTCGGATTCCCCCCCCCCCCCCCCCCCCCCACCCCTAACCCCCTGACATGAGATTATTTATGTTTGAAGAGGTGATGACCTATTTTTTTGGCTCTACGGCCTAGGGCAGCAGAATATACTTTGAAGAGGGGCGAAAATCTGAAATAAAAGATATGAGATTTTTATTTACCCCTTCCCCATTGGTGAGATTTGGTGAGATTTTGCCAGACTCACCCTATTTTGAGCTCACGTAATTATTGGGTGCCCTTTTATTGATAAAGAGCTTCGATCTGTCCTATAAACAAACATCAGGATGTATCCCAGTAGAAATATTAGCCACAGTTGGTGAATGTGATTCAAGGACGATTATAATCGGCATTACAGTGCACACGATAAAATATATTCAGCATTAACAGCAAAAGTTTCACATTCCTGCAGTTAAATTCCCGCGGTTAAATTGCTTTTTGATGTATCAAACTACAGCTGAGCTGTCAGTCACGATATAAATTGGAAAGCAGAGAGTATAAATGAGTAGGTACCTTGAACTGAATCGCAATGAAAAGAATGTGTTCATATGCATTAGTTATGCTTGCCTGCACCGCTTTGAAATTTCATACGGGTTGGTTCTTTATTGCTCGACGTCCAGTGATGGGTAAAACCTCTTAGATACACCAAACAAACAAATACGAGTATCGAATTATATCGAGACCACCGCGTAAGTAAACCGAACAATAAGAACTGTCGTGCAAACCTGTTATTAGTGTTCTGATTGCAGTGTTTTCACGGAGCGCTACATGTATTAACTCTCACACAGAAAAACACACACACAGGGAACGAGGCAGAGAGGGACAAAGGGAGAAGACTCGCAAATAATTCAAAGTGATTAGGAGGACAAAGCGTGGTAGGTGAGCAGTAACACTCCGGCTTAACAGTCGGGAGGACGTGGGTTCGAATTCCCATCCTGATTTCTGTTTTTCGTGGTTTCCTGATATCACTCCAAGAGAGTGCCGGGTTGGTTCCTTCAAAAGGCCATGGCTGATTTTGTTCCCGTTCCTTGTCCAGCGCTTTTACTCCTGCAATGACCTCGACGTTGAGGAGGTATAAAACCACAAGAAAAAAATTTGTAGGAGTCACAGAACAGTGAAGTTAGGTGTTTCAAAAATGTTTAAATTCCTATAATTTATCGAGGCTTATGACGCGTCGACGACTTGATGATGGCGACCTCCTATAAGGAAAACATGATTTGGAATAGAATGTTTTATCTGCCAACGGAGTAAATATGTACAATTCATAATTACGAACATTTTTGTAATTAAGTTTAAAAATAAATTCTTACTGACGAGATCCTCACTTTAGGCTTCCGTGTTTGTTTCATGTGTAACTACTGTACACGCAGCTGTTATTTATTTTTGATATACTTTTGGAACTATGAGTTCATGAAGGTAAGGTAAGACTATAAAATGGAATATGAGAATCGGAATGCTTTAAACAGTTAGAGCTGGTATTCATGATTTTACGATTGAGAAATTGTAACGTTGCTCTTACTATCTCTTTGTTTACAATACAGGTGACCAGTTTGGTTTAAGATTGAAGTCTCAACCATTTCACAGCTGCCAATGGTCAGGTTGGTGAGTGAAGAACGAGCAGGTACTGCCCTCTCCTGAAAGGACAGAGAATGGGGACATAAGCTGGCTAGCGGCTCCTTTTACATAAAGGTGGGCCATTGTCACCAGTTGCGGGTCAGGTATAAAACTTGGGGCAAAAACGTGGCCGTAGGTTCCGAAACCATTAGACCCTGATTCACAGGTAGAGTGAAGTGTTTCTTGCTGTTTAACACACTTGGAGATAGTAGAATGTTAAGAGAGAAGAAAAACTGTAATTAAGGTATACTGATAAATAAATAACGCCAAAGCAATTGAATGTTTATTTAACTCCCGAGCGCGTTTCAATTCTTTTGCAGAAGCATCTTCAGTGGGTTCTCCTGGTAATTACGTACATGTTACAATTTGGTGATATTGTGTTTTCTACAGTGGAATTATTATCTAAATTAGAATCTACTTACATTTTCAGTCTATTGTCATTACTTTTTACTCTTTTAAGGTTTTGTGTGTCCTTGTTTAAAGTTGTTTTCTCTGTGTCTATGTTTTCCTTTTATTTTATTTTTAATGCTGTGTATAGTGTCGGGTGTGTCAGGTTTGTGTATTAGTTTAATGTTTGTTTTACTTCTGTTAATGATTTTTGTATGTGATAGTTCTCTTGGAATGTTAGTGTTTGTGGTTTGTTAATGGCGAGTATTTGCATGTCTGTGGCAATATTTGTTAGATGGTGGTTGTGTTCCTGTAAGTGCTCTGCAGCAAATGTTGAATGGTTACAATATTTTAGAGCTATTATGTTTTCCTTGTATCTGGTTTCGAATTTTCTGCATGTTTGTCCTATGTAATGACCTTGACATTTATCGCATGTTAGCCTGTATATTCCAGAGTTGTGATATTTATTGATTTGTGTGTTATTTTTAGTGTTTTTCTGTACTGTGTTGTCTGTTCTGAATGCTATTTTTAATCACTTTTTTTAAAAAATATAGTTGAATTTTGTATGTGTTTTTGTTGATGTATATGATCATATACCATTTCTTTCTATTTTGTTGTGGGTGTGGTGAAAATCTGGAGTTTATCGATTGTGGTTGAATCTCTTTTGTGATCATGGGGTATTATTGTGTGAAGGTTTCTTTATTTGTCATATAATTTTGTTGTTTAGTTGGTGTACCCTGCTTTCCTTGTGTCCATTTTTGGTGGCTATATAGACGATTGTGTTAAGTTCTAGTGTGCAGTTATCTTTATTGAGTGGGATTTTATTCAGTCCGTGGAGCATGTGCCTTATTCCAGCTTCTTTATGAGTTTACGGATGATTTGATTCAGTTCCAGTCATGTCTGTGATGGTGAATTTTCTATAAATCTAAAATGAGTGTTGTTATTTGTGTCTTGTTATGACTATGTCAAGGAAGTTTAGTTTACCATTTTTTTCTATTTCCATTGTGAATTTGATGTTTTAACAACAACAAACCACAAATACTAACATTCCAAGATAACTATCACATACAACAAGCACTAACAGAAAAAAAACAAATAATAAACGAATACACCAACCTGACACACCCGACCTATACACAGCACTGTAACTAAAATAAAAATAAAAACATCGACACTGGCAAAACAACATTAAACAAGGACACACAAAATCATAATAAAAAGAATGACCATCATTTACATGTCAAAAAATGCGCATAACAAATTGAAGAATGAACGAAACAAAGCAACACCGCATAACGACACAAAATCGATACTGAACAAAACGGACAGTTGTTTAGTATTAGTTTTAGTATAGTTTAGTATTAGTACCGGCCATTCGTAAGAAACATACAGTACAGTTCAATGCAGCACGGTGTTGTGATAAACATTAATGGAATAACCATCTGGAAATTGAATCACTTCTCACTTCACACTGCTGCTGAGAGTGGAGCATAAGTAAATGTAATAGACCGAAAAATGTAAGTAGATTATAATTTAGATAATAATTCCACTGTACAAAACGCAACAACATGTACGTAATTACCAGCAGAATCCGCTGAAGATGCTTCTGCAAAAGAACTGAAACGCGTTCGGGAGTTCAATAAATGCATGAACATTTAATTGCTTTGGCGCTATTTATTTATCAATGTTATTAGCAATTGAGGAAAATGATCCACAACGTTCAGATATGTATTTAAGAAATTTGGAACTCACTTTCGTTCCAGTGTATTACACTTTGTAGCCGCTCAAGAATTTAAACAGATTGCCCGGATTTGCTTGATCATTTTTCTTAGTGATGTCAATCCATTGGAACGGAAGAAATATGTGAGTTGATTTTCGGTTGGAAAACGAAAAGAGTGCTTCAATTATTATTTTTAATTGTAGCACCTCACCACGTAAAGTCGATGTCATTTCATGCGGTAGATGATTTGGGATGGGAAGGAATTCGGTCATGTCCTTTTGAAAAAATTAGCTCGACGTTCGCGAGTAGCGATGTCGGGAAGCAAAACCAAATATCTAGACGGACGGGATTTGAATCCGCATTCTCTTTCTAGAGTTACCAATCACCTACCGGATTAGCAGACATAGTTCTTTAAAATTGTAAATCACTCACAAATGAATGTTTGAAATTATAAGATTTCTCTCTTTAGTGAATAGTCTTTTTGTCAGTAGTATCGTGTTTTTGAGAGATTGTTGCTCCGTCTGTTGTCTTTACTACTTCAATGATGTTTTTATGACCTCCGATCAGCTACCAACAAAGCCATCGCACTGGCGGAAAAACTACGTCGTGTTTGATGCTGTCATCGACTGCGAAATGTTGGTTAACCTGCCTTTCGCATGGTAATTAAATATTACTCATGGTGGGAATAGATTTAATCGTCTTCAAGACAAGTCCATAGCTTCTCATATCTTTCAGCGAGCTTGCTGGATGAGCGGTAACGCACTGGCCTCGCATTCAGGATGACGCAGGTTCGAATCCCCGCCTGACCATTTTGATCTGGGTTTTCCACGGTTTCCCCAAATCATTCGAGAAGAATGGCGGGTTGGCTCCTTGAAAATTCTATGGCCCAATTCCTTCCCCTCCTCAATTCTTTCCCGCCCCTAATGAACTCCACGAGGCGTTAAGTCATAACCAAAAAAAAAGGTAACGCTATGGCCTCTAATTCGTTAGGTCGCTGGTTCGAATCTCCTACCAGCCATCCATATTTTGGTTTTCCGTGGTTTCCTGAATCACGGATGGTTCATCCAAAAGGCCATAGTTGAATTCCTTCCCGTTCCTTGCCTCCAGTTCTTTGCCGCCTCTAGAAACCTCTACATCGATGAAGTGTAAAACTTTCGGAAAAATACTTATACCTTCCATTAGTGTCCATAATGTTAACCGTAGTAATGTTAGCGTGCATTACAGAAATCGCCAAAAATCCATGGCCGAATTCCTTCCCATTCCTTGCCCCCATCCTTTCCCGTCTCTAAAGACCTCGCTGTTAGAGAGACGTTAAGCAGATAAAAAAAAATAAAAAAAATACAGAAATCGCCGGTTTTGTCTTGTTGTCACCGCAATACTACGGAAATCGAATCATACGAAAGTTGGGAATATTACAACAATGAAGCTGGCTGTATGTCCTGCTAGCAAAATGACATTTTTTAAAAAAAGTATTCATAATAAAGGTATTTTCAAGTTATTTCCATAGAAATCTAGGCTTGATTATCTATTTAATATTTAATGAGCTATAATGTTCGCTATACAGCATCCAGATAGTTATAAGAATACAGGATCACTCTGCAAAGATAATGTTTACTGTCTGGTTCTATTTCCTACTAGGTGCTGCCCGCGATTTCATAAGCATTGACTTAAATTTTTATCACTAGAATTTGATATAGAAGGCTGTAATAAACGTAAAAGTTGTCCGAAAAAAATAAAATAAAATAAAAAATAAATGCGGAATCGGGATAATATGACGGGGAAGCCATCACCATGCCATTCCACCATTGATCCAGCCTCATGAAGAATACCAGCTTGCAAAACTTTTACGTAAACACAAAATAATAGTCTGGTGCAGCTCAAATCCACATCTATATCTGTACATGAAATTTATGAACAGATCAAACACAAAATGCGAGAGAAACAAAGCCTGAAGGGCCGATATAATATTACAGAGATTTACACACGCTATCCATCTGTCTATCGTCGTTCAGTCAGTTATTAATTTTTTTTTATTTATTCCGTAAAGTGTATCCAGTCGTTCCTAATGATACATAGTATTTCCTTTACAAATTTAATCAAGATCGATTCCGCGATTTAGTTGTGAAAATGTAACAGGTAGAGAGCCAGAGTTACTTTCGCATTTGTAATATTAGCGTATATTGACGCCCGACCACCAGAAGTAAGTTAGTGGGCTGCCGACCCTAATCCGAGTGTAACGCGCACTACTTTGCAGGGTGCAGCGGGCGTTGTTGATAAACAATCACCCCTGCGGGAGGGAGGGCCGCCGCGGTGCAGCTGCGTCTTCTGTCCTTGGTCCCAAGGTCCCTCGGGAGGCAATTCGGCGCGGGACCGGCGCGGGACACCCTCCTCCCTCCCTCGTGCCGAAAGCGTCCGCGACGTGGCGCGCGCGCGGGGCCGACGCCGCAACGCGATTGGCGCCCTCCGCCACTCCCCCCACCCTGCCCACTGGGTCACAACACGCGGAGCACGCCGAGGCGCCCCACAGTAGCGAAGCGTGCGCCCGCCCGAGCAGTAGGACGAGTGCACCAATGCGCATGATCGCCAGAGTCGACTCCTCGATCGGCACCCAAACTCTCCCCGTGATCAGCAGCAATCGTCGGATCAGTATACAGTAGTCCGCCTACTCATTCCGACCTCTAAGAAACACTTTGCAACTAAAGTCGAGCTTTTCCCCCTTGGTCTCTGACCTGTAAACACTCTGTCCTATTCCCTGGTGTGAAAAGACACTTTACGCGAGAGACTCTTGTAGCTATGACTATGGCGGTGAAGTCTGAAGCCCGAAACGGGCACGAGTTGGCGCCGCTCCACAGGGAGCCCGGCGTCACCATAGTGGTGCCCCCGGGCGCCCGCGCCAGCGTCGGCAGCGTCGCGGCGCCCGACCGGGCGGCGTGGAGCAACAAGATGCAGTTCTTCCTCAGCATCGTCGGCTACAGCGTGGGGCTCGGCAACATCTGGCGGTTCCCCTACCTGTGTCAACAGAACGGAGGAGGTGAGTACACCCACTCTCATAGAGGTCTGTTTATAGCCTTCAGTTGTATGTTTTTGTAAGTTGTTTCAGTGTTCGTGAGCGCATGTTACCTTTGCCTTCATGAAATTTGGGATGGGTTAAGAGACAGTTGTCATAATGGACAATCTCGGTGTTGATACCGAGTGTGGTGGGTGAACGGTTAATGTTCTGGCGCCGCATTCGGGAGGACGACAGGCGTCAAGATTTGGGTTTTCATTGATTTCCCCCATCATTCCAAGTGAATGTCGGGATTCTTCCTTAAAAAGACCATGGCCTATTTCCTTCCCGTTTCTTGTACGCAGTTCCATCCCGCCTCTAATGACATCGACGTCGACGCGGCGTAAACCCGTAAGTGAAAAAAAAGTAAAATCGGTGTTGATCTCTTGATTGTTTTTCTACTTATGGCTTTACTCTTTTTCGACGTCGATGTCTTTAGAGGCGGGATGGGACTGGGGACAAGGAGCGGGAAGAAATTCGGCCATGGTCTTTTGAAGGAAGCATCCCGGCATTTGCCTGGAGTGATTTGTGGAAACCACGGAAAACCCAAATCTGGATGCCCGGACAGGGATTCGAACCGGCGTCCTCCCGTTGATCTCTTAATCCGTTCCGGACATCATGTGAAGAGCTCTCATTCGTAGCTCATTGGATGCAGGTACTGAGTGGTCTAATGGACTGCCAAGGCACATTACCTGATGTTTCCCCGAAAGTGAATGTCCGAAACGTCTCCCGACAGTAACCATTCAGTCAGTTGATTATCAGCGAACTGTGATTGGAGTAAAGATATGATTGTTTTACTATTTTTGTTGCTGTCTCTGAGCGTGTATTTCCTTTGCCGTAATGAAAGCTGGGGTGGCTCAAAAGACACTAGTCCCTATGGAAAACCTCGGTTTTTATGGCTAAACCCATTCTGTAATCCTACGTCCTGATATCAGCTGACGAGGTTACATTTGTAACATATTGGACCCAGTTACTAAGTGTCGAATGGACGATCGTGGTGTATTACCTGACGTTTCCTCGATGGTGACTGTCCGAAACGTCTCTCCACGGTAACCGATCAGTCAATTAATTATCTGCGAACTGTATTTGGAGTAAATATCTGTTTGTTTATAGCGTTCAAATGAATTTGTTTATTCCTGTCTGTGAGCACATATTACCATTGCCATCATGGAGGTAGGGTTGAGTTGAGATAGACAGAAGGCCTAATGGACAGTCTCAATGGTGATAAGGTTTCTATTAACTGGTAACCGTCCCGGTATAGGGGACATACAGTTCTACGTAGAATCTGAACAACAGAAGCTTCACATTACACAGTAAGCTGTGGCAGAGATGAAGGTCGGGTTAAGGGCGTATGAAAATCCTCGCCGAGACAGAGATTCGAACCGGGGACGTTTAGATCCCCATTCAGACACAGGCATGCAGCCGGGTGGACTTGTGAAAATGCAAAGTTTCGACAGCTGGCTCGCTGTCTTCATCAGGCGTACACGAACTTCCGTTGATTATAAGCCAGAGTAGGTTTCTAATCCACGAAGCGTGAAGTTACGCCAACCCTGTGAAAAAATTAGAGTCAGCTGTCGAAACTTTGTGTTTTCACGATTCCATTCAGATGGATGCCGGCAAAGATATAATTGTATTAGGGAACTATTTCACTGGCAAGTAACGCGGTTGAAAAACATTGCGGGCCAACACCACCTTCAATTGGAGTGTTGAAATGGCTAACGGTGCTCGTTCTTTATCAGTCGCACAGTGAGTTCCTCAACAACTTGTAAAAGCATGAGCAACGTGTTGACAAACAATAACTTGTTGGAAGTAAATATTCCTGTTATCATGTTTCATCAGTCAGGGAGGTGACTGCATCTTGCAGCAGTTCAGGGCTACCAGGTCACATATATGAGAGAACTGCATTGTTGATGTCTTCGTAGACTGATTGTTCGGTTTCGGATCTTTTGAGTTACACGTCTGAGGAAGATGAAGATGGAGGTCAAAAGCCGGTGTCAGCAATCATGGCTTTCATTAGTCAGCAAACTTAGAGCTCCCATTTAACAGATTACCAATTGAAGATTGGGCATGCTGCAATGGAGCTACTAACGTGATGTACAGTACATGGTTAAAAAAATATTGATCTACCCCGCGTTGTTTCAAGTACCGTGACATATGCAGATTTGGATCTTATAATATTATGACATAATCCACTTATCTAACTTTCTTGAAGGCAAATTACTATGTTTTTGTTACGTCAATAAAGCTAGGAATATCCGTCACGGTCTTCAGTAAGAAACCATTTCATCATTGAACTGTGAAAATTTATTGTTCATCCGCCATAACGCATGATATAAATGAAGGAAAAAATATCTAGAAAGAAAGAAACTGCTGAACTAGAAGAACGTAGTGTGGTGTAACATAAAAGTGTTTTGCAACACAAATTTCTTAAGTTTGCATTAAGTTCTTTAGTTGCCACATGAGTTACACATCAGCTTGAATTCCCCAACCCATTTCTATGACCGCAGAAACTTATTACCGAGTGTTGGACGCTGTAATGTTCGAATGTAGTGAAAGCACAGAGAATACGCTGCGACACTTTCGGACGCTCCCACCCGTTTCAAGGCTACGTTACAGATAAATCTACTCTCACTGGAACGATAACATTAATAGAATTTCAAAGTATCATATTTGGCTAGATATCTTTCACATAAACGTATTTATAATCGTGATACAATCCAAACTTTTTAACATTGTTTTTTTTTTAATTTTTTTATGGTTTTACTCCTCGCGACGTTGAGGTCAGTAAGGGCGGGAAAGGACTGGAATCAAGCAACTAGAAGGAACTCGGCCATTGCATTTTGAAGGAACCATCCGGCATTCACCTGGAGCGATTTCGGGAAACCTGGGAAAATCGAAATCTGGATGGCCCGACAGTTATTTGAACCTGCGACCTCCCGGATACGAGGGCAGAGCGAACATATCTGATATTACGTAAGAACGAGAATTTATTAAATGCTCTCGGGTATCTAGCCGAGTTAAAAAACGATATCGCACGATATTTCGGCGATCACAAGCACTGTCGCCATCTTCTGATATTCCATACACTGACGATGTGAGATGTGCGACCGCATATTACTTTATAATTTTTATTTTGTTTATCATACTGTTCAAATAACCTGAAAAACACGTTTGTCCAGCACATTGTTTGACTTTAAACAAATAAAACGTCTTCTATTTTCGTCAGGGGTACCACGAATGACAGCATTTCTGTTGCCTTTTGTAGGACTTGTGACGGTCATCTTTCGTGTAGCACTGCTATAAAGCAGAGACGGTGGAGATTATTGTCCAAAGCCGATTAAACGTGATATCAATAAGCGACAAAGGGAACTAAACCTCCCGTTCGCAGCGGCTACATTAACCTGAAACAGTCCTGAGGAAGAACCCAGGTTGGGTCCGAAACGTCGGTTGATCGAATTACAGTGACGCAAATCGAAAAAGGAACTTTAATTTTAAAACATGACGCCAGTGAAAAACATGAAATTTTGTATAAGGTACCGTAATATTTGTCATAAATGCTGTAGAGATGCTTGAGGCTTGACTTTCGCTGCCAGTATATTGGAATCAAACCTGTGTGTTGGCGACTCTGCACGGTTGGTTCCTTATCTCGGGCCCGTCTGCGGTCACCGCTCGTGCGGACAGACGAAAGCTTTGTGGCTTCCTCGAAACCGAACTGCCATCTTGGGCAACACGAAACGGAAAAAACAGCGTCTGATACGTGGGCAGTGTCTTCAGTGGTCGCCGCCTTTTAGCAGGTATACAGAAAGCTGGCTGGCGTTCCCAGAACCCTACCGTTTGTGTCTGGACCGACTAGCAGTGTTGCAAAATGATCCGTCTGGTTAGCCAGCCACTGCAGGAAGTTAACATTTGGTTCAAACATTTTGGGTTAAACTGGCGCTTCCCTGTCACTGATATCTGCAGTCGTGTTCAGTGTCGAAGTATCCCACCAGGTGGCAACTGCAGAAAATCAAGGCCGTAATGAAATGTAAAACGGAACAGATTTACGGTTACTGTAAATACCAACTGTACCAACTATCAGGCACGTCTAAACAGTAGGGAAGGTGTATCCGCCAGACAGCAACGAGTAGGAAATCACCACCGCAGCACATTTTCTTTAGCTTTGTGCCCGAGACGATGGGGTGCGAGGAACTGGAAGATATACGACCATGGTCTTTTAACTGAACCATCCCGGCATTCACTTGTAGTGATTTCTGGAAATCATGGAAAACCTAAATCTTTGCGGCCGGACGGGGGATTCGAGCTAGCGTCCTTCCGAATGCGACTCTCTAGCGTTACCGTCCACCCACCACAATCGCTTTTTTCTGTCTCTCCCACCCACTACGCTCGGTACGGGGAACAGATTCACGTCTCTCGCCAGATGGCAGTGTGAAAGCTTAGTAATGTTAGCATACTATGAAATGTTTATATACTAAGTTTCTTGCAGTGCAAATCAGTGATTAAAAATGTTCTAATTTAAAAGTGTTTTTTTTTTTTTTTTTTTTTTTTTAAAAAAAAAAAAAAGGAAACTGTTAGGCTTTTCGGCGTTGTATACAGATGGAATTTTCTCTGTGAACTAGCCGAGTGAGAACGTTTGTATAACACTACGTTTCGGCGGTCACATCTTCTGCCGCCGTTGTCAAGTGGCTGTTGCCTGTGGGTGATTGGGTACACACTCGGCTAGTTTACCGAGAAAATTTCATCTAAGATTTTTTTCTTTTTACTAATTTAAATAGTGAAGTCAACACAATTGATACTTTTTCTGGTTCCGAAAAATTCATTAAGTCCAGCAAAATGTGTCCAATTATTTATCCTGATACTGCTCAGATATATTTAGTATGCTACAACCTGCTACTTTTACCTCCTATTGATTTTATGAAGTCTTCCGCAAACAATCCTTCCAGCATTTTAACGGCCTTCCTTTTCTTTCCTCTGACAGCTATAGTCTTTTTAATCTCTCTCCCTTAATCTTGTCTATCTGTGCGTTTATTCCAATATTTTCTTTTTTGTTTTATCAGTCTGCTTATATTTTTTTACTTTGAATGGAGATATTATATCCTTGCTACGTGTAAACCCGTGGTTTTGGAAATGGTCATGTGTCTACAATAGATTTCAATTGTTAGGCAAGTTCAGGTAGGTATTTGCCTATTTAGTCCAGTGTAACCTCCTCTCCTCTCTTTTACGATGCTGCTTTCCTTCTTACTTACTGGCTTGGACTTTTCATCATCTTCTTCTGTTACCTCCCACCGAGTGTGGTGGTGTAACGGTTAGCGTTCTGGCCTCGCATTCGGGAGGACGGCGGTTCGAATCCCTGTCCGGGCATCTAGATTTGGGTTTTCCATGGTTTCCCAAATCACTCCAGGCAAATGCCGGGATGCTTCTTTCAAAAGGCCATGGCCGAATTTCTTCCCATTTCTTGCCCCCCATCCTTTCCCGTCTCTAAAGACCTCGCTGTTAAGAGACGTTAAGCAGTTAAAAAAAAAAAATGTTACCTCCTTTGTTACTATTATCGGACTTCCCTGCTCCAAAAGATTGCCCACTCTAGAGCCATAAACATCCAAGAAATATCAACGGGGTAATCTGGGGAGAACTACAATAAATATTAATTATAAGAGTCAAGTTCCACATTTATAGACTCTTTAACTCGTAGAACAACTCTTCACCAATAAAAACTTACCGAGCGGGGCGGTGTAACGGTTAGCGTTCTCGCCTCGCATTCGGGAGGACGGCGGTTCGAATCCCCGTCAGGGCATCCAGATTTGGGTTTTCCATGGTTTCCCCAAATCACTCCAGGCAAATGCCGGGATGCTTCCTTCATAAAGGCCATGGCCGAATTCCTTCCCATTCCTTGCCCCCATCCTTGCCCCCCCATCCTTTCCCGTCTCTAAAGACCTCGATGTTAAAAAGAGACGTAAAGCAGTTAAAAAAAAAACTTCAAGAATTTACTATCTAATTTCCCTGAAACTAAACAGTTCATTCATTTTAAACTTCCTCTTCAAAACAGTACACATAGTATTGTACCACTGTACAAATGTAGGAGAGAGCTTAACACAAGGAGAGAGAGAGAGAGAGAATGTTACTTATCTGATAGGCAGCATGATGACAAGTTGGTGTCATGGCGTGGCTTTGCCCCTGGAGAAGAGATCGCATACTGCGATGGTACTGTACACACTGAGAGCGATTACACGTGTGTTAGGCCTTTTATTAGGCACGGCTAGCGGTTAATTATTATTACTTTCCGTTTCACGGATCACCACCCTCATTAGTAGTCCTTTGTTGCATCAGTGACTACTCTTGGGCCTTGTAAACTGTCATAGTAAATGCCAACATAACACGTAACTGCTAATTATGTGGTGATAGAATAAAGGTTTTCAGCTCTAAGAGGCTGTGAAGGAGACATGGTACTTGCGACGGCATCATCAACCCGGGGGGTGAAACTACCTCACGTCCCGCACCGCTCCCTCCCCCCCTCCTGACATTACTTCGGGCCCCCCTTAAGCGGATAAAAAAAAAACGACTTTTTGGGATCACTTGTCATTACCATCTAACATTGCTGGATCTCTTCAGGACGATTTAAATTAAAAATACGTAACACAGGATCTAAAAGTGACAGAAATTACTTTTTAGGGAGAAAAAAAAAAATGGGTTTTTAGGGACAAAGGTCACAACAACATGGCCTGATCTAACTCAAGTCCAAACTTGTCCTGCGTTTGGCCCTGTGGGTTCTCGCTATAAAATTTGAAGAATTTCTTTTTAGCTTGAAAGAACTCAGAAGTACGATAAAGGGACAGGTACGATCTCGCTATATAGGAAGTTTTCTTATCCAATACGTCAGTGTTTTTGCGGTTATTGCTCTCACTATTTTGATTTCGCTCTTCTCTATTAGCTCTTGTGATTTAATAGTCAGATGTAACTCAGATTTGTTCATTCGACTTAATGACCACCCGTATCAAAGAAATGGCGTGTTCCGATTCTTATGACATTAAGCTGAACGTTGAAGTGTCAGAAAATAGTTTCAGATATGCTTTCACCGTCCCAAGCTTTCTAGACTCGTGACTGTAGAATTTCGTAATGTTCCTCAAACATACGCAAGTTCTGAAGTGATAATTACTGCTTCGGCAGAAAAACGTCATCCTCGCAGTATTCGTAATTCACCGATTCGGTGCTAAACTGCTTCACGTGACTGTTAGCCAGTACTCTTTCAGTCACGGTTATTTCCAACCTGAGCTATTGCGAAAATCTCTTAGTTTGCACTTTGCGCGGTAAAATATTATCACGTGGGTAGATTTCTGTAACAGTAACTTTTTGCTACCGGGATTTCTCGAACACATTGTGACCACCATCAGTTGATATGTTATCTCCTCTGGTTGGTTTTCTGCATTTTGTAAGATTTCGAAGCTGAGACTTTTTTTTAGGGATTTTCGTGTGTGGTAACAAAGTTCTGCTGGTAAATTCGCCTGGTATTTAGCTGTTTTTAATGACGTCAGAATTGTTCCTGAGTTAATGAGATTGTATTTTGTTACAAAGTAACAGCGGAGTAAAGGCGTTGAAGGCAGCTGAGATCATTAGTATCTTTCACGGGGAGGATATTATCTTCCAAGCACGACAATACGCTTTTTGTTTTTCTTTTCGAAGATGGGATCAAGATAAATAAAAGCTAATTAGATACACAAATAAAAAACAAAAGGTTAATTATGAATATAAGGTGGGGGAAGAATTGCTTGCTGAAGACTTGAAATGTAAATATATTGGCATTACATTTGATAACAAGCTTAACTTTTTTTTTTTTTTTTTTTTTTTTTTTTTTTTTTTTTTTTTACAGTTTAACGTCCCTTTTTAACAACGTGGTCTTTAGAGACGGGAAAGGATGGAGGCAAGGAATGGGAAGGAATTCGGCCATGGCCTTTTGAAGGAAGCATCCCGGCATTCGCCTGGAGTGATTTGGGGAAACCATGGAAAACCCAAATCTGGATGCCCGGACGGGGATTCGAACCGCCGTCCTCCCGAATGCGAGGCCAGAACGCTATCCGTTACACCACCACGCTCGGTAAGCTTAACTGGGCAGGACACATTGGACAGGTGGTAGGAAAAGGTTTCAAAATCCTGTACTTGTTGGAGAGAGTGGTGAGGGGATGCACGAGAGAAGTAAAGGAATTGGGTTACAAAACTTTGGTCAGACCATTGCTCGAATATGGTACTGTAGTATGGGACCCACATTTTGAGTATCAAATACAGGAGTTGGAGAAGGTGCAAAGAAGGGCTGCTAGATTTGTTTCTGGAAATTATCGCAGAATGCAATCAGTGACAGATATGCTAAAGGAGCTGGAATGGGATTCATTGGAAGACAGGAGGAGGATGAGGAGGGTAATGGGAGTGTACAGGGCGTATACTGGCGATGAGGCATGGAATGATATTGCAATAGGTATGAAAAGTAGTTCATGGAAGGGAAAAGATGCCCATGACCACAAGCTGGCACTCGATTTCAGGCACAAGGGTGTGGGAAGATTTTCTTTTTTAGGTAACGGTGTCAGGGATTGGAATGAGTTACCAAGGGGAATGATGAATAACCTACCGAAAACGTTAAAAGAATTTAAAGTTAAAATTTGTAGAGGGCAAATATAGGTGAGTGAAGGATTGCGGGAAGTTGGGTGTGTAGGGAAATTGCCACCGGAGCATGTGCTCCATTGCAATTAAATTAAATTAAACATTACTTTGACTTGATATTTCGTCCACCTACAGGAAAACCATTACTTTATTTCTGGCTTTACACTCGTCGACGTCTAGGTCATTAGAGGCGGCGTAGGACTGGCGAAAGGGAAGAAATTTGAACATTACCTTTTGAAGGAACCATCCAGCATTCGTTTGGAGGAAAACTCAAATTTGGATGGTTGGACGGAGATTCGAATCCATGTCCTCGCAAGTGCCAGGCCAGAGAATTATCACGCTCGGTCAGCAGCAAGGTTCTTGGCGAAGATATCACCTACAGTCTATGTCAGTAAATCCGTAATTTTGATGAAACGGTGAACTGTGACTAGTGAATTATATGACAGACGAATATCTTTCTCGGTGGCTGGCTAGAAGGTGTGTGATTCACAACTCTCGAGAGACAACTCGACTATAGTTCCAGGAACCACGCGGCAGTCTCGAGTCTCCGTCTGGTTACGTCACTACTGAACACTCTGCGGCCCCCTTTCGACTTCTTTTCTTAAATTTTATAAACGATCTTCGAGACAATGCTAATAGCAGTTTGAGATTATTCGCTAAGGGGGTGTCACTTTTTTTTTTAATGGGTCAGGTATTAGAATATATTAGCAAGAGATAAAGTGAATAATTTTCCAAAAACGCTAAAAGAAGTTAAAATTGAAATTAGTAGAGGGCAAAAGTAAATGTGAAAGGGGTAAAATGTGTGTGTAAAGAAATTACCATCGCAGCAATTAAATTTCTCAAATCTTATAACGAGAAGAGTCTGTGAATTTGAAAAGTTTAAAAATTTCCCACATTCTTAAAATGTGGCGATGTATGAGGTCATAGTACAGTTAAAACCACAAAAATCTTTCACGATTCCGTAGAGCACAACATTCTAGAGCCCAGAATCAACGCCCTCTAGTGTCGCGATTACATGAAACTTAAGCCCTATCGGACAACATCTGACTAGCCAGCTTAAAATAAGCACCTGGATTCTCAATTGAAAATTGACACCAACAAACAGAGAATAAAACAAACCAGTTATTATTATTTTTTTTTTAAATAACATTTCGTTCTTAAAATGTCTCATTTTATGTGATCAGAAATTGTTTCATCTTTGCACAGGACTCATCAGCTTTGTAAAGTATTGTGTTATGACCTACGGCCGCGTCGACAACATTTACATCAACGCCTTTAAACGTTATGCGGCAATTTCTCATTCGCGTATGAATTCAGTGGTGCTATACAGTGAAATTAGGTAAATATCGGCTTCATAGGCATACTGCCAAATGTGGATTGGTTCACAATATATGTTTCGTCAAGGAAGGAAGAATTTATCAGTAACGAAATATCAAAGGATGCTTCCCGCCTGTCATCTTTCGTCGATCTGCAATTAGCGAAGACTTTAATTGCCACCTCTCTCTCTGTATTAATGGATCAGGTCAGTGGTATTTTGATCTCACCCTGCAGTCCAGACAATGTACGTACGAGTATAAACAAAGCTCTTTATTTGTTGCTGTGTTTAGAAAATGCTTGTTCCCCGACGTGGCGTTCGGTATCGTGTAAACAAACAAGAAGCACACAGTAAGATGGTGGGAGGGGTATGTGGCAGAGGTTGTGTTGCACGGGCGTTAACCCAGTTGCGGTTGGGATGCTGCTGCCCTAGTTACCAGAGAACTCTACCGGCTCTAATAGCAACTACCGTTAACCTCTAGTCTATGGTGCTGATTGCTAGACCGCTGCTTAAGACTTGGCCACAAGTTGGCGTTGGTACAATGTCTTTGGAGTCCAGGACTCGCTAACCAGATTTCTGTTTAGCAGATTTCTCCGTCACATTAGTGGCTAACGCTCTTACGTCGCGTTCCACCACTCAAGGTTTCAAGCCCTGCCTCGCTCAGGTGTGGTAGTATTTATGCACCAACAAACTAATAACTATTGACTGAGAAATTAATACAATGCTAATTAATCGTGCGAAAAATTGCGTACGTAGAGAGTGATACTAGAATCCCCGAGGCCGCGTTTACATGATGCGAGTTGATTGGAACGAGTGTACTGTCTTGCATGGGCGCGCAGCACTGGATAGTCCCTCTCCTCGTGTCAACAGGTACAGTACAAGACAATCAGCTGACTGAAAATAGTGGACTCGGTTCACGACCAGTTTTTGGCGTTAGAGTTCAACAAACAAGATGGCGATAACTAACAAGTAGCGTAAGCGGAGTGAAGCAGAAACATTAAAATCTCTAGAACTGCATGAAAGTGAGGGAATTCTGTGGAACTTCAAGAATAAAAATTATAAGAACACTGATTTTAGAGACTCTGCTATCCAAAAATTGCTTCATAACGGTGTCATTTTTTTATGAATCGGCAAAAATATTTCACAACAGCTCTTCAAACTGAGATACAGTTAGCCTTAAATGATGTAACTCTCTGAATTTTCATTTGCAACTTTATTCACAAAAAGGCTCGAGGCATTTAAAGCGTTTCTTTTCTATATTCACTCTTTCAATCATTTTCTACGTTTTATTTTGATTTTTTTTCGTATCATTCAACATTATAATCAAAAAATTCGCTACTATGTTAATTCCTTTCTGTAAAATGGACATACTATTTTCAACAAGATCACAATGTAGGAGTAGGGAACTGTCCTGACAATGGACTGTCTTCAAATTATTACTAGCATGCCAGTCCACTCTCTTACTCCCACCACCGACGGTCCGGCCAACTGTCGTACCAGTCAACTCGCATCGTGTAAACGCGGACTGAGGGCTAACTTAGCAGCTACACGAATCGGCAACTAATTTATTTATTTTTTAAAAAAAATGTCGGTTTAGGCATTGTCTGAAATTGTCGCATATATTTTCGTGAAAACGTGTATCGTATACAGTAATTTTAAATCAAAGGAAAGGATTAAATAAATATACTAATAAAAACGAAATCCACATCTATATTTGACCCATGTTTTGCACTTGCTGCCTGAGTTGTTCCGAGCCCGCTTAAGGTGTGTTCCCTCGACCCGCGCATTTGCCGGCCAGGCTGATCCAGCTACCAAGGAGCGGGTCGTGGGAAGGTCCCCCCTGTTATTGCAGGGATGGCGTGCCTCTATCCATTGCCCAGTCGTTAGAGATCAAGGGTCTAGGTAGCCGAAATGGCAGTAGGCAAGGTGGAGGAAAGGCGGCAAGGGCTACCAAGTGGCCTGTACTGATCCAAAACCACGCGTCGTGGGAACCTCCCCCCCCCCCCCTTTTGCATTACCTTCACCCACGCGTTCGTTTTGGGTTCGAACCCGACAGACGTTTGAATTCTCCAAATTTACAGCCTCGAATCTTTTTGCGTTTTTTGATGTACAAGTACAGACTTGGAGTCCAGAACGAATTGTAATAACGCACTCGTATTCAAACCAACACTTGATTCAATCGTTTCGGATAATAATAAGTCTCTTAGGTATGATCCAGTTTGTATTTCGGTGTCGAATCCGGTGAATCGAAAATAATGAGTTCACTTTGCGAGCGTAGTTCTCGACGTTTGTAGTGGTACTGGCAAAAACTTCCATCTTTTGTCTTTAAAACGACACCAACACGGCGGCGCTATGTCTATTTTTAGCTAAGTTATTGATGTTTGAAATTACTTGTACAGAAACTGTCGCTCAATTGGGCGAAATTACCTCCCCTCACTGGCGTCGATTTTAGAAACGCTTTCACTCCAAAACAAAGAAAATTAGACGAATAGGTATCCGCATGACATTTTCAGCTGTTTCCAATGTAAATTTTGCTGTAAATAACATTTTTATTTTAAATCACGTTTCACTTTTTTAGCTTTTCATTTCAGCCATAGAAGGTCTTTATGGCTTTATACCTCGTTGACGTCGAGGCCATTAAAAACGGGATGGGACTGGCGACAAGGAACGGGAAGGAATTGGGCCATGGGGTTCTTTTGCAGGAAGCATCCCGGCATTCGCCTGGAGTGATTTGTGGTAACGATGGAAAACCCAAATCTGGATGCCCGGACGGGGATTCAAACCGGCGTCCTCCCGAATGCGACTTTAGAATAAAATCTCCTCTGAAATATAAATGTCAAGACGAGACGATGACATCTGAAAACCTACTTCAAGCTTTGACTAAGATGGATTTCTCCAAATGTGGGATGGTGTAAACTGTAATGAACTGTTCTTCCTTTCTTTAAGTATCAGATCTTCGTGTTCGTTACCCATTTGTAGTGTTTGTATCTATGTTGAATACTATGTTATTCAGTTGTCTTTATGATACATTGTGACAACAGTAGCTTAACACAAAACAATAGGAGACGCCCAGTTCAAACTACCCGTCCCTTAGCTGAACTTGAACTGGGAACCTTTGCAACTCTCGATCCTGCGACAGTATGCAATGACAGGGAAACGAACTGAGATCAACCGTATCGAAATAGACTGTGCCAACCACTACACCTACACGCCGCGCAGCCCACGATATGGCGCATATTCAGTCTGAGACACATATTGACCGAACTCCTACGGTTTGTTGACTGCGTTCCATTCACTCCTACGCCGCAGCAGCTGACGCAGCATTTCGGCAGCTGACTCACGTGGTATTTGCGACATTGCTGTCTTGCCGTAAGCTCTAAAGAAACCTATATGTTCACAGGCGTATGTGATCAAAAAAAAACCTGTTCATTGAGGTAGGCTTTACGGTTTTGCCGCCGGATCTGGCGGTAAGAAGACAATGTTTCGACACAACACTCTGTCATCTTCATCAGGTGCATTTCTACATCTACATCCATACTCTGCAAATCACAAACATTGTGGGTGGCAGAGAGTGCTAAGCACCAATCCTAAACCCGCCCATTCCAATCCCGAATAGTGCAAGGAAAGGATGAATACACAAAAGCAACAGTACGGCATCTTATTTCTCTAATCTTATCCCTCCGGTCATTGCGACATAAATAGGTTGGCGGAAGAAGTATTTCATTGCACTCGAAATTTAAATTTTTTCGCATATTTTCCAATAAACTCGAACGCAAGCTACGTCGTCTGTCTTCCAAACTATCCCAACCCAATCTACTGTATGTATCAATTCTGTGACGCTTTCATAAGGGCTGTAACAACAAGTGACGAATCGAGCGGCTCTCCTCTGCACCCTCTCGACTGAGTCAATCAGAACCTTGGGATACGGACCATTTCTATAAAACCCGGATCACATGGTTCATGCTTTTCTTATTTAGCGTATGATGCTACATGACATTTATAAAACTCTACAAAAATTATATTGTAATTATTTAACAACTTCCTTTTAAAGTAAATATAGATATATGTACATAGTTGAACGGATAAGGCCCGCAGCAGGCAGGTGATGAGGCAACTACGACATGATCGCCAGCCATAACCACTATAACATAACATCGAGGTGCATCAACCAGGTCACCGCCTCCGGCGTAACCAAAATTTAAACTTTCCAGAGTACCAGTAAAGGCACGCAGTGGGCAATCCTGCACAATGTGCGACACAGTTTTTGAAATCTCACCGCAGTCACAGTACGGAGAATCTGCCCAGCCCCAGGTGTGGAAAGCTGAAGCAGTTCTTCCCGTACCACATCTAATACGATTTAATTTACACCAAATCGACCACGGTATGTTGAATCCTGGTAGTTTTGTGCAGGTATTTTTAATTTACACTATGTCTTGTGGTGATGACGATGTCGGTTCCGCTGTCCGGCTATCTGTAGGGCTGAAGGAGTTAGATGTTAGACTGACAGCAGTTTTCCAGGCAGGGCGACGTGTCTTCGGCCGTGTTCTGTATTCCTTAATATCTCCATGGATGGGAAGAGCCTCGTTGTTCAGAATTTCGAAACTGTTGAAAATGACAGAATGTGTCGTGGAAACGTGCTGTTTTGGCGACGACATCTGGTGACAAATGCATGAAGACTGTATCGCCCAGATACTCTGAGAAAGCCTTCGTACATACACCATTTATTTCGGCTTTTCTCCCTTGTATCTAGTGTGCTATTGTGCGAAGACTACGGAATAATCGTAAAGCGTTTGATTTCGTTCACTGAATGCAGTAAAACGTAGTGGTAATACGGACGGCCTGTGTTTTAATTAGTAACATATAAAATCCTTAGGCTGTAAGTACGACTTCGACGTCGCTTAGGTACCAGAGATAAGTTTCACTGTTCAATTAAATCGAGCTCTTGCCTTGCATTCGGGAGGACGCTGGCTCAAATCCCCGTCCGGACCTACAGATTTGGGTTTTCCATGGTTTCCCCAAATCACTCCTGGCGAATGCCGGGATGCTTCCTTCAAAAGGCCATGGCAGAATTTCATCCCGTTCCTTGTTCCCAGTCCTTTCCTCCCCATAATGACCTCGACGTCGACGAGGTGTAAAACCATAAGGAAAAAAAAATACTTCAGTGAAGCCTAACGAAAAAATGGTATACATGCCTCCAAAGAAAAAAAATAGTTTCAAATAGAGCTTATCTCTCTTTTTAAATTTGAAAACTAATAGAATGACAGCTTCTGCTACCCAATTTTTTGCTGTTTTATTCTCTTAATCGATTCAAACAGGCTCCCCAGTTTCCGATACACTTGTAATAACAGCCATCCTCTGCATAAAATCCACGCCCCATCCTTACCACACAGGTCCGAAAAGAAGGTATCATTAGTCAACAAAATATATCCACTACGGAATTGACTCATTTGAACAGAAATGATTAACAAGAGATGAGCTGTTACGGGGGAAATTATGTTGACGTCTGTACTTTAAGCCTGACATGTTCGATGCTACAAATAGTCCTAGTAGGGGTTTCGTAGACACTGCGATTATTCAGGAGTTTCATTCATTCTGTTTGAATAAGATGAACTACCTATGAAAGGTTGACAGACCGATTTTAATCTTGTTATTACGGAGAGTATCTCTCACCACTCCAAATCATTTGATGATTACAGTTATTGCAGCGAAGATTCGTTTCCCAAATATAAAATTTGTCTTACCCTTTTTGCTATTAATCCGAGACCTGTTCCATTACAGATATGTGTGTGTGGATTTAAGTTTGATGCAATGCAAGTTTTTACAACTTTTTGCCGGAGAACTTCGACAATTCTGTACGAACGGGGCAGAAGTATGTCGTTTTGATTCTGACCGTAAGCATGATTTAAATATTTTTTAGTCAGAGAAGAAAATTAGATGCAATAAATCTTATTTCACAAGTTTATAAACTCCATATTCCATAAATTAAAAGTCTTAATTAATTTCGCAACTGAGGATGGCTGGGACCGTTCCGGAGATACTGTTAAGGACTGAAAAATTGGCTGCTCGCATTCAGGACTTCAGTTTTGATGTTTTTTTCTTCAGGCTTTGCGGTTCGTTGACATCGTAGTCATTAGAGCTGAGAGAAGAAGGGAGAGGGAACAAGGAACGGGAGTGATCTTTTCAAGGAATAATCCCGGCATTCGCATGGAGTGATTTCAGGAAACCGTGGAGAACCTTAACATAGATGGCTAGGTGGAGAATTCGAATCTGCCTCCTTCCGAATACAGCTGGTGTTAATGACGACGATGTCGACGCACGCTAATACCCAAATAACGACAACAAAAACAACCGAACTCCGCTGCTATGATACCCAGCACATACCCGCCTGCCCGTTTCTTTAAGGACTTCCTGAGTAACGTATGCTGCCTTATCGCGACAGGGGATACTAGTTAAAGAGAGATAAGGCTTTACGCGCGGCATTTAGAGTTTAGTGGCGCCTTACGACGACCGCAGAATGTTTACTCGTGACGCACGAGATACGCCACTCGCGGAGCGAATAGTTTGATATCAAATGATGCAGCCCAAAACTTGTTTCGAACGATCTAGGACAGCTTTCATCAAACTTTTTCAATAATATATCTATAAGCAAAGAATTCCACCGGAAAAATAGTTATGAAACAGAACTATTAAAACTACATTATATGTTGAACAGACTCTTAATGTTTATTGACCATAGAATAAAAGGCGTGGTTTGTAGGCCGAATTGTACGGATCAGCGCTCGCCACAGGCTAGCCCTCGCCACCTCCCCACCACGTTGCCCAGTGTCGTTTAACCGATCCGGGCGTTTGATGTTTACTGACTGGGCGACGGATAGAAATCGGCGTGGCCGCCAAGTACACAGGCCGTGGGAAGCCACCTTAAGACTGCTAGTCCTTGTGTATGGTCGTGGTAAGGGGGCATCCACAAATTACGTGAGGTGTTTTTCCGGATTTCTGGACTCCCCCTCCCCCCTGGTGAGATTTCGTGAGATCTGGCCGGCCACCCCCCCCCCCCTCTGGTGAGATCTGGTCCGTGAGAACCAGCCCTTACAAATCCCCCTGGAAACTTTTATAGACTTTTTTTTATGTCACAGCCTAACTTTTTTGACGAAATACCCTCCAAAAATCGACTTTGGCGCAAATTGTAGACCTTTTTTTGGCTCTACTGTCCCAAAATATTTCGCAAAATCTCACGTGAGATTTCCGTAGACCCCCCCCCCTCCCCCCTGGTGAGATCTGGTGAGATTTCGCCGGACCCCCCTATTTCACCTCACGTAATTAATGGATGTCCCCTAAGCGATTGACATGTTCAAGGTAATTGAACTGCCCGTCGACTGTGAAAACGGTAGGTCGTGTTGACATGGTTTGTTTGAATTTCGTTTTCGTTGGCGGCCGCCATTCCATGGACTGCTGCTGCGATTCAGATGTCACGTGACATCAACCAAGTCTCCTCACCTGTCACGATGCGGCCCAGGAACTTGTCGCCTTTCTCACGTGTATATAAGGTCAATGCGCAGTAAGCCCGTTTGGTTTTGTGTTCCTCGGCGAGCATCTTGGGCTTCCATCGTGAACACAATTTTCGAAACTGTAATCGATCTGCAAAAATGTTGTAAAGAACTTAACCTGTAGGGGGAAAGACAACGTTGCCATCTGTCTGCAAAAGGTGTAACTTACTGTGTTCTGTAAGACAAAGTTTTTTTTTTTTTTTTTTTTTTTTTTTTGGGTGGGGTTGTGAAATAGGGTGGAGATGGGTGATCGACCCAGCACTCGCGTACACCATGGTTTCTCAAAGTTATAGTTCCAGTAGCAAACCCCCTTAAAAAAGATTGAGTTTTTATTTAAAAAAAAAAAAAAATTAAAGGATTTTTATTTTACAAAAGTAATCCAGTCACAAATAGCCATATGTTAATAATTAATGTGATTGATGGACTTGTTTTCTTGCAGCAGGTTGAGTCGAGTTTAGAAGCCTTTTGCTCACATTCACTCTCAATTCATCATTGTGCTTGTTGCACACCATAAACTAAATCTTGTCGCGAACCCCCTACGACCAACTGGTGAACCCTTAGAGGTTCACGTAACCCACTTTGAGAAACTGTGGTCTAGACGAATACGAGAAATCGCCTGAAAACGGCAATCACGCCGACTGACAAGCGGGGACACGAACTTGGCCCCATGGCTTATGGCTTTACGCCTCGTCGACGTCAAGATCATTAGAGGCGGGATGGGACCGGGGGCAAGAAACGGGAAGGAATTCGGCCATGACCTTTTGAAGGAAGAATTCCGGCATTCGCCTGGTGTGATTTGGGGAAACCATGAAAAACCAAAACCTGGATTGCCTGGACAGGGACTCGAACCGACGTCCTCCCGAATGCGAAGGCCAGAACGTTACGGTACACCCTCGCTCGGTATTATGCTCGTTGAATCTCCCCGATCCTGTGTTCCGTTTAAGTTGCATTCTGCATTTTTTTAAGAATTTATTTATTTTTGCAGCGGAGAATATAGGTCGTTGAAAATTGTTTGACGATTTACGATGCTTCTTACATAATTCAGGATATTCACTTCGTACTTAAAGCGAGGTCCACAGTCGAGGAAAACTAATATCACTGAATTACATTTCAAGCTTATACAGTACGGAAACGGCATCCCCTTTATTTGAACAATGTTTACCACTTTATTTGTTTTTATCATATCTTTAATCCAATTAGAAGTAAGTGTTTAATATTCTGCCTGCGGACCATCTGTCGTATCGTCGCAGAATTCAGATTGCGGATCACTGATCTAGGATATGCCTGGAGTCCTTGTTCCTGAAGGTTGTACAGTGCTTATCAGTGAGTCGAAGCCTGCACACTGTACTATCAGCTTAAGATTCAAAGTTATATAACTCAACAAAAGAGTATTCTGTCAGGTTACAACACACAATGTTTACTTATACATCACGCAAACTTTGGATGTTTGTTTCGCGTAGTAGTAACACCGTTTAACACTATACTATCAATTTTCGCACAACCAACGTTTTCAACCAGTACACACAGTCTTGATTCCAATTCCCAGTAAGTCGGCCCTTGCGGTGTAAAGGCGAGTACGCTGGCATCACATTGTAAGGGCCACCGGCTCGAATCTAGACTCGGACAAGGGTGGTTTAATTAAGTGTTTCATTCGTTTTGTGTTGTCCGTACTGCAGTGACCTAAATTACTTCAGCAAAACATAAAACTAGAATATTATAAATAAAATGGAGCTGGCTAAATGGTCACAGAGGCCGAAGGCAATATATGTAAATAAATTCTTTAAAGAAAATTTCCATTGAAATATGTATAGTCCCAGTTGCCTGTGGAAGAGTTAATCAACTGTTGGAAATATCAGTATAGTTTCTTTTTAAGCGCACTGAAATTTAATATGAAATAAATACCGTTCGAGATATGCAAAAAAGCTACAGGTGGAACCTAACCTAGTCCTCCCTGTTATCTCAGTTGGCTGCGGCACAGTGACGGTGTCCGGCGCTGACACGGGGTTAGCTGGATCGACTCCCGGTGGTGGACGAAATTTTTATTACCAAGACTTGGTCGGCAGGATAAGAGAGGTATTGGTGCACAATCCATTATCATTTATCACCAAATTGTGCTGGGGCTTAATTCCAAACCTCTCCGCAGTGCGGATGGCCTCAGAGCTGTAAAATTAATATCTTTTATTGTTCCACATTTATTTACGCTCAGCTAACATAATATTTCAGTATTCATCCAATATATAAACAGAATAAATATCTCGAAGCACAAATCGTCCGCTATATTGTTCTCTTTTTTTCTTCGGACTTCCCTTCTTAACCCACGTTCCCACGACGTCTTGTAACGAAGGCAGGACGGGACGGATACTCAACAACACGCCATGGGAATGGGGCCGCCTCTGCTAGCGGGGACGAGACGCAGCTACCCACTCTGTGTCGGTAAACATCACAGTCGTGCGTAGTGGAGCGCAGTTGCCATCGGTTTGCAGCAGCGGTGCGCACCCCTTCTGTTGCTGTAAAGTGCTCTGTGGCAAACGACATTAGGCAACGTGGTGGGGAGGTGGCGGCGAGGTAAGCGAGGGCTAACCTGTGGCGCGCGCTCGTCCCTACACTTCGGCTAATGAGGTCCTATCCCGTCCCATCCCGCCTTCGTTACAAGACGTCGTGGGAACGCGGCTTGATGTCTCCGCCAAAGATGTTCTTTTAACACACTACTCTTTGCTCTTGCATACTAACTACAATATTTTACTAAAAAGAAAAAAAAACCCAAAAATTCTTACCTTTAAATATATATACAGAAACAATAAAACTGAAATAAAACAAACAAAAAATGTAAGGAAATATGTTTCTTTACAGGGCATACATCATTCCTGATCATAATTCGTCTGTCAGATGGGTACGTTAAGCCTTGCGGCGCCTTGGTGTTTTTCGGAAGGAGTAGACCTGAATTTGCCAGCACCGGGTTTCACCCTTTCCCTTCTTCATTTATAATTTCCTACACACAATCAATTCTCTTTACTGAACACACACACTATCACAGCAAACCGCAATAACACATACGAACACACGCTGGGGAAGGCTACGGAAATCACCTCAGTCCATCTTCCCAAATTTCCCATGGAGGAGATACGTCCACTGTGGCAACCGGCTACACCCGGAATCGGGTATGGCATCGTAAGAAGGATCGTACCTATGTTACATGGTCGCATTGAAACATGGAATACAAAGTAAGCTAGGGTCCGCTGGTTAACCGCTAATAACCATCAAAAAACCGGTCGCCTGCGATTGAAGCCTCGGGCATTTAAGCGTTCCTTATTCTGTTGTCCTTCGCAGACACTAGCATGCGGTATCTTAGGCAGCAATCGCTTGGCGCAAAAATCAGTGCCCGAAACATTTTTATGTTAGGTAGCGGAATTCGCTGCACGGCTCTCCAACGTCGCACCATGTTGTCGCGCGCTTATGCTCAGTTAGAATCAAATTTAGTAAACGGATAATGTTGGCCAAATTATTAGAATAAGATTTGAAAATTCCTCATTAACTTTATCAAATAGGCTTATCGCATCAATTGAATTCAAATGGTATCGTGTCCCGGAGATGTGGTAATGGTCTGTGGACTTTTCGAAATGGTTTATAGGGTTTTGTGGCTATAGGTTGGGTAATAAAGGTCAAGAAAGTTACATAGTTCTTTCTGCAAATACAATTCTATGCTTCCATGGGTAGGAAACAGCACAAATGTGAACCTAACTGACTCTTCTGTTTAGCGGGATATCAAGAAAACCACAATTACAACTAAAATTTTGCTGATTGAAACTGCGGAGAAGACAATGACAGAAACTATTAAACACTGATTGTAAATATGCGTAACAGAGTAAAACTACTATAAGAGAATGTACACAAATTATTGAGGTGTATGTAGTTTTAACTTTTATGAAAAATGAAATATGTTAATTTCCCCAGCATTATTCTGGTAATTTGGGCACCTCTGTAAATTGAATTATAATGCACTCTGAATTTAGTTTTTTAAAAATAAATGAGAGCCCGTGCTAAAATTTCGCGAATTATGTACGATGAATTGCAAGGTTAGTGGTCTGTAGTAGGATGAAACACGAAGCTACTAATTTGTAGATTTATTTTTAAAAACTGAAATAAGTTCGTAGCAAAAATACACACCATGTATTAAGAACAATAGAAATAAGAATTGTTTCCCTAACAGAAATAAAAATTTCCGAAAAGATCCTTACTCCAGAGAACATATACATAAATATCTCTGTTATATGTGGTGCTGCTATCTAGTGGTCTGCAGACACTTCTTACTGACGCCAGCGAAGTCTAGCAGCTTGACTCTGAACTATCGCATATCCGTGACGTTGACTGTTCATAATTTTGCTGGTTGAATTTTGGAAAATTTCTTTCTTTATAGACGATGTTACCAAAGCGAAGAACTCATGAATGATACCTTATTTATCCATTTTGGTTAAATATGAAGGGAGAAAGATGGCTCGCCGCAAAAAAAAAAAAAAAAAAAAAACCTTTTAGAAATAATATATATGATGATTATGTCAACCTAATCTCAAAATAAAAAAAAGATTTTTTCACTACTTACAAAGTGTATTAGGTGTAAGTTTTTTCAGTATTTTTCCTTCAAATATATGATATAGTCGATATTAATGACAAACAGCAAATTCCTAGGTAAAATCTTTTTTGATATAAACAAAGTAGCAAAAAATAGTAAAAAATTGACAACTTTAAAGACAGCTACTGTCTATTTTACAGTAAAAAAAATGAAAAATATCTTATTCCTCTACTGGGATAAATATGTTTTGACCGCCTTAATTTCTATGTAAACCACACAGAATATAATTTTACAAAATTTTTAATACGATATTCGCTTCTGTTGGTTCAGTGAAACCCGTATCATGGACAGATTTAATGTCTGAAACTTATTCCGTTTCCCATTAGTAACGAAAACGCCAAAAGCAAAGAGATTCAGCAAGATGGTGCAAAGCAAGAAAAACGAAATTAACACTCCATCTGTGAGACTGAATAGAACACAACCTAGATAAGCATTTCTAAAAACAGGGTCATTCAATTTTTTATCTGTCGTGACTTATAATTTAAAAGCAAAAATAAAATTAATAAATGGACCCAGGAATAAAAGGAACAACATTCTCAAAGAATGAAGGAAGTTTGGAAGCAAAGAAAATTAAATACAAAGAAACATAGCTAAAGTTGATTTATCATACCCTCCAAATGGGTTATTCGGAATAATAATAATATAATAATAACTCTACAAAGCGGTGGCTAAAGACGAATGCGATGCCGCTTGCCACGTTTTTTTAAAAAAATCCTTTTTGGCTCTTGTCACAGAACTTCGTTATCTGAACGAATGACATGTGACTGGCTACACAATATAGTCGGAGGAACAGGGGTGTGAGAGGGGTTGCATACCTCTGCCTTCACGTCGACAGTCGTCTAGCTGGCTACATTCGCGCAGACGCGTGCAACAGATGCCACGTGCGAGTCGTAGTACGCTGCACTCGCAGGTATCGATCAGCGGCCCAATCGATACTCGCTGACGCCGCCACGCCCTCCTCCTCCCACGCACCCCGTCTACCTGTCGTGTTTACTACGCCGCGAGCCCACGTGGCTGTTAGAAATCAGAAAATACAGTTCTTGTTGCCAAACTAATGGGGCCTTACATCCCCTCGCACTCAATCCACATTTCTGGCTCATCTTAGGCACTGAAATGCACTGTACATCTCTGTCTAATAAATCCTATACACATACGAATCGCGGCGGACATTTAGTCGTTGAAAATCAGGGGGGCATATGAGAGGCATTATGATAACTTAGCACCGAGTGCACTGAATTGTGTGCAGTTAAAATCTTTGCCTGCGTAGCGCCTCTATCTTCGGTGGAGGTCAATGACCGGACGATCTGCGAACAGGCGCGGTGGGGGTGAGTTGGGGGAGAAATACTGACACCGCTTTAAAATGTCGGCAGTACAAATCGATCTAGTGGTTGCTACTCGCGAATGTGCTCTCACAGATTTGACGAACAGCTGAAATGGTTCGAGGGATGTCTCAAAACTTCTTGTTCTTGACCATAGTTGACAACGCTATCACAAGATAAAAGAGATCAGATTTCTAGAAAATTTGGTGGTCGTCATCTCGTTTCTTGAGACAATCGCCAAAGTTATGTATAATTACATGGTGCAATAGTCGATGAGGCTGATAACTTTTAAAAGCACATTCACAGACACGCTAAAACCACAGCGCATTCAGGAGGACGGGGGTTTGATTCTCTGTTCGGCCATCCAAATTTCAGTTTACCATGGTTTCCCGAAATTACCCCAGGTAAATGCCAGCATGGTTCCTTTGAATGCTATGGACGAATTCGTTCCTGTTCCTTGCATCTAATGACCTCAACGTCGAAGGAAAGAAAGAAAAGACAATAATCTTTGTCACGAGACACCAAAACGTAATTTTAAAAATATTTGGCATCTGGACTTAATCCATACAAACAGCCCACAGGCAGTTTGTTGATTATATAAAATATTTAACAAGAGAAGAGAAAGAACAAAAGATACTAAGCCTTATACGGTACGTTACAATTCAGTTCATTGGTAGCACTTACATATTTAATCATAAGTTTTGATATTTCAAATCCGAAGGAAATAATATAAAACTGCAAGGCATAAACTTTAAGATATAATCCCATTCATACACAAAACTTTGTGTATTGAAGCATTAGTTTTGATGGTTGATGTCCCATGAAAAGAATTTAATACAATAAGAGATTATATTTATTTCTTAGGTGTTAACCCTCATAGGAACAATATTTACTAACTCAGTTCAACACTATTCTAGCAAAATAACTGCTGTTATGGTGTGCAAACTTCTCTTTTTTTTTTAATCTGCTTAACGTCCCTCTAACAGCAAGGTCTTTAGAGACGGGAAAGGATGGGGTCAAGGAATGGGAAGGAATTCGGCCATGGACTTTTGAAGGAAGCATCCCGAAATTTGCCTGGAGTGATTTGGGAAACCATGGAAAACCCAAATCTGGATGCCCGGACGGGGATTCGAACCACCGTCCTCCCAAATACGAGGCCAGAACGCTAGCCGTTACACCACCACGCTCGGTGCGAACTTCTCAACTTTGTATTTGCGATCCTCTGTGCAATTACGTTTGTGAAATATGGGATTGGTAAGTGACAGCATTCCCCAGATAATCTGCATGCACGTACATACGCAATAATGTAGATAAGTTTTATTATCTCCCATCTGTTCCCTTCGATTCCATCAAAACGTGTAAATAAGCCTGAGAGAAATGTGGTTCCTTTGATTTCCTAGCGTTCCTCCCAGATTATCTGCAAGGCTAATTATACTTAACAATCTGCAGTTATCATAGTAAGTTTGCTATCGTTCGTCTGTTCTGCTAAACTCACGGATTTAACCTACACCTGTCGGCCAGCAGACTATTACAGATGTTTTCACACCTGAGGAAGACGACGGAGCTAGTCGTCGAAATATCGTGTTTTCACAACACTATCCGGCGGTACATCCGCTAAGGCTTCATTGCAATCGTACGCAGGGAAAGTCTCCGTTCTCATAGATTTGTTAAATTTGGAGCGTTTATCT
This sequence comes from Vandiemenella viatica, assembly GCA_031002005.1. Taxonomy (NCBI): domain Eukaryota; kingdom Metazoa; phylum Arthropoda; class Insecta; order Orthoptera; family Morabidae; genus Vandiemenella; species Vandiemenella viatica. Next base: position 244,539,421 of record CM061919.1, read on the forward strand.
GAAGCAGGGATGGCCAACCCATGGCCCGCGTACGTTTTTCTGGCCCACGAGGTTCATCACACTTTTACAAAATATATTTATTTTATAATCGCAAAAGTAATGAAAACCAATGTATTAAAAATACATTATTATTCTCTGCATCCATATATTCATTTTTAGTGTTGTATATTTCTTTACAATGTGCGTTTAGTATCATATATTATCAATGTTTACATGTAAGAATAATAGTAAACACAATAATAATTATGTAAGAACGAAGACTTTCCCGGCGTATGCTTGAAATGAAGACTTCACGGGTGTACCGCGGGATAGTGTTTTGAAATCACGATATTTCGACGACTAGCTCCGTCGTCTTCATCAGGTGTGGAGACATCTGCACAGGTCGGCTGACCGTCGGATACTGAAGCAGCCAGGGTGCCGCAGCTTGGCTGTCTCAGTATCCGACGGTCAGCCGACCTGTGCAGATGTCTCCACACCTGATGAAGACGACGGAGCTAGTCGTCGAAATATCGTGATTTCAAAACACCATCCGGCGGTACACCCGCGAAGACTTCATTACAATAATAATAACTCATTATGTTTCAATTTTTCACTCCAAAAAATGTGTGTAGTGGGTCTGTATCTAATATGGGAATATATAATTTTATATGCGGCCCGCGGAGTTATGATACATTTCTAAATTGGTCGGCAAGATCATTTGGGTCGGCCACCCCTGATCTAAAGGTTAGAATGTTTGTGTTTACATCTGTCTACAAAACGTGTAACTTGTTTTCTGTGTGATAAGTGTATTTTTGTTCGTGAAGTTTGGGGACCGTATCAGCCTTCGCCTAGGTGACTGCGAGAAACAGCTTAAAACGCAGGCAGGACGGTCGGTACGCGGAATCCGAGGCTCGCACCTGGTCCCGTTGCATCTCTCCGATCCAGTCAGGTGGCGCCATAACGCACGCAGCCACACTGATGGGTAGACATTCATTTTCCTGTACGTTAAGGCGGGTACACATCAGTACGAGGCAACGGACGAACGGGACCGAGGCGAGGCGGAACGTATGTACACTTTGATTGCACGAACGCAGTTCGCCGAGGCATCGAACGAGACATTCGTTTGTTCTGACGAGTTGGCAGTGTTATGTAGTTAGAGCGTGTCACGTTGACAACTTGCAGTGGCCGGCATCGGTAGCGTGGGGGTTAGAGTGATAGCTCCACGTACCGATGGTCGCCGTTTCGAGTCCGGCCGAGGGCATGGGTGTTTAGGTTAAGTATTGTGTGTTGTGTCTGTCCTGTGTTGTCCTACAATTGAATGTATAAAATTCGGTAAGATTCATTAAGATTGACGATATATAAAAATACATTGAGTTCTGGTTGAGTGGCTACAGGCCGATTGCCCCCCCCCCCCAAAAAAAATAATAATAAAAAAATAATAATAAAAAAAAAAACTCTTAGCAGTGGGTAGTGCTACATTCTTAGGTATTGCTAGTTTAGTTAAAAAGATAAATAAAAGACGGTGGTGGGGCAACTAGACTTTATTGGAATAGAACGCTGAGGAGCGGTAAATTATTTTTAAACAGAATGATGGAAGAAGAAGAGGGTGGTCATTTTCGAAACTTTGCAAGAATCTCATCCACTGGCTATATATTTTTACGAGTACTTTTACGTATTTGGAGTCGATTCGGGAGAAAATTTCAAAGAATGATACAAATTTCCGAAAAGCAGTAACCGCAGAAGAAAGGAAAATTGGAGGATAATGCCGACTCACATTGGAAGCGTTGTAGTTTCCAGAAGACTGCTAGACATTCTGAGACACTGTAATTTGTGATTGTTTGTCAAGTTCGATATTTTGAGAAGACGAATGTTGTGTTTCGTGGTAATGTATCAATTTAAAAATTTTTATATATTTTTTCTAAACGACAATCTCTTCTCCAATAAGTGCACTTATTTCGCGCCAAGCATCATTTTTTTTAATCACATTATGATAAAGTTTATCGCCCTTTTTGCACAATACGGGACGTCTTTCATACTCTTTAATAAAAGAGTCCCAACTCGTGATTAACAATAGAACAAAACGACACAATTAGGAAAAAACTCCTTAACTAAAATATAGTGGTTTTATTTACTTCCAACGAACATCGTGTTTAAACGACGACTGAGTGCCAACATGGCAGCGTGAACGAGGGAGGCAGACACACGATTGCAAATACCCGTGGCCATAGCATGCGGCGCACCACCGAATTCTCTTTGAAGTACCGACTCGGGACGGATGGCGTTCGTACCGCCTCGGTCGTTCGGTGAAAGGCCGCAGGCGGTTTGCCGCGCATGGGGTACAGGTACACACTGGTATGCTCGCCTCGCCTTGGAGTCGTATGTGCGTTGCCTCGTTCTCGTGTGTACCTGCCTTAAAACTTATCGGTGTGGCCAGCCTAGCCACTGTCACCTGACAAATGGATGTTAATATTTATAAGCAATTACCAAACAATGACGACAGTTGTGACGTGGGAAGCCTTGGATGGCGAAAACACTCTGATACGACTAACAATAGACACCAAGGGGGAGGGACTAAGCCGTGGATAAAGAGTCTTTACTCTGGTCCCATCCGACGTAATCACTCTGCGTCTCGCAACTAAGATTTGCAGCTTCCGCGGAAAAGTACTGCCTCTGTTTTGTTGGCTGTAAATCAAAAGTTACAAAAACTGCTACCTCTTGCGCACTTGGCAGCTAAGTCGGAGGAATTGTGCGCAAGAACCTTGGCAGAGTGATAATCTCGGGCAAATACGCGCTGAGCGTTGTTTGGAACAACTGAGAAAGGCCTTTAATCTCCGCGAAGTGGCTGTTTCGGAGAGTTGGCTTGCGGATAGAGCGTTGATACTTGTGAACTTTCCGATTAAAAGCCTTTGAGATGTGTATGTGGAGGGGAATAGAGAGGATAAGCTGGATGGATAAAGTAAGTAATGTTGAAGTGCTGGAAAGGGTTGGTGAAAGGAGAAAACTACTGCAAGTAATAAGAGAAAGGAAGAAGAACTGGATGGGACACTTGCTGAGAGGGGAGTGCTTGCTAAATACGTCTTGGAAGGACTAGTTTGTGGGAGAAGGAGGTGCAAAATTACAGACAACATCAGAGAAAACGGCAACTACATGGACATAAAAAGAAGGGAAGAAGACAGGAGAGTATGGAGAGCCAACACTGATGATGATGTGTATGGAGGAGTACTGGTCTATATTCATACTGTAACTATGCAAAAATTGAGGATAGACTCTTTTTCCTTCCGTCTGCCAAAAGCCACCAAACTCAAACAATGCTAACGATAAAAAAATATTTATTATCAGTATTACCACGTTTATGAGGTATAGATTTCTTAGATTTTTTTTCGATATTCCTTACTTTACTTTGGTAAATGAAATTTCTCGTTATCTCTTCATGATTCTACTATTTTACTTTTTTTTTAGCAAAAATCTACCAGTTGCAAAATAAAAAAATTCCAATCGCTCAGAAAAAAAATTCAGTAATTGTAGGTTAAAGAACGAGTTTGTTACTTGTGTTGGATTTTCAACATTCATTATTTGTGAAAAGAGATAAATGTCGTTGTCATTACTGTCAGGTATTTCGAAAATATTTCAATAGATGTTCATTACTTCGGTTAACTTTTTCGTTTTAATTTTAAATTTTTTTTTTTTTTAAGCTACCAGTAACAACAGAAACAAGATGGATTGGTTAGTTAAAGATCTGAACTATGAATTTATTCCTTTAAGTAGTGAACTTACAAAATATCGTACTCTCTATAGTATGAAGAAAAAATTTATTACTTGAGAATGTTAAATGAAGAAGTGTCGTATCATTCAGAAATTACTGTGAGAAACAACTAACTGACCGATCTTACGCTGATCAAACCCTACTTCGCCATCTTTGAATGAAGTGCCGATCATCTAAAGGTAGATTTCAAGACTTGAAAAGTAAATATCTTGGTGTTACAATTGATAATAAACTCAAATGGGCAGGACACATTGGACAGGGAATAAGAAATGGTTTCAAAATCCTTGATCTGTTGGAGAGTGATCAGGGGATGTACCAGAGAAGTGAGGAAAAGGGGTTACAACTCTTTAGTCAGATCACTGCATGAATATGGAGCTGTAGTATGGAATCCTCATTTTGGATATCACATAATTATAGGAGTTGGAGGGCGTGTAAAGAATGGCGGCTAGATTTGTTTCTGGAAATTAATGCAAAACTCAATCAGTAACAGATATGATAAAAGAGCTGGAATGGAATTTACTGTAAGACATGAGGAGCGTGAAGAGGCTCATGGGAATGTACAAGACGTATATTGGTGATGAGAAATGGAAAGGTATTGATGGAACTATTAGGCTAAGAGCGGTGCATGGAAGGGAAAAGATGACCATGACCACAAGCTGGCATTCGATTTCAGTCATAAGGATGTGGAAAAATCTTGTTTCGTCGGTGAAGGAGTCAGGAATTGGAATAATTTACCAAGGAAAGTATTAAATAATTTACATAAAAACGTCGAAATAATTTAAAATTAAAATTAGTAGAGGGAAGAAGTACAAAAAAGGAGAAAAATGAATGTGTTGGGAAATTGCCATCGGAGCGAGTGCTCTATTGCAATTAAATTAAAGGTGGGAAGTGTGAGTGGAGACTTTCCCGGCGTACTGGTGCAATATAATCCAGCCGGATGGTGTTGTATAAACACAACGTTTCGACAGCTAACTCTGCTATCTTCATCAGGTGTCAGGTCTCTTCTAGCTGTCGCAACCTGGCTGTCAGTCTAGGCGGTGACCGCTCACTACATTAATATTCGACGCTGATAAAGACTTCATTCTTGTATACTGTAAGAGACAGTTGTGTAAAACAAGAGAAAGAAGTGCGGTGGTTTGACAGCTACACGAAATGGGTGAGACGCTGAGATAGGAGAATGCGTGGAGGGAGCTAGGGTGCGGTGCACAGATAAATAGAAAGCGAAAGTTCGACGTGGGTCGAGGAGGAGGCGTTACGTACTAAAACAGCTTTCTACAACATTAAATCAGAATATGGGACAAGACACTGTGTGGGTTGTCATCTAGGGTGCGAATGTATTAAACGATCCCGTCTAGTGCGTCTAAAAGACTCTCTGTGCCAAGTATTATTGTCTTTGTACGGTACGTTGAGTAGTTAATGAAACGGAAACAAGATTCCCGTTCCATTATTGTCGCAGCAGTTAACGTGGCCGACTTATAGAATCTTGGTCCATTGTGCTACCAGAACTCCAGTATGACAACAATTAAAAAATATATCGCGAACGGTCAAAGACGCAGATAAAATTTTGCTTATCTTTCTCCAGTTGATGATTGTCTCCTTGACCCGGTAACACAGGCTTGTTGGTTGCCCGGAAGGTACTACTCCTGCATGACACCTTCCTTGGGAAATTTGACTGGACGCTTTCCCCTTGCCTTACCCAGTAACGGATGCAGGGGCGTATCAAGGATTTTGGTTTGGGAGGGGCTTGATCGGAAAAAAAGAGGTCTCCAAAATTACAATGTCAGGGGTGGACGTAGATTCTTTTGGGGGTGGGGACTCAAGTCCCCTAGCCCCCCCCCCCTCCCTGGATCCGCCCCTGAATGAATGGAAGTAATTTTACGTGTTTCTGTTTTTTTTTGTGTGTATTAATGCGATGTGTTTCTGATCAGTGTAGAGTGTTGTTTGCGTTGTGAATAAATGAAAGTGAAGGAAGTAAGAGGATGAAACATAGTGCCGACCAATTCAGGCCTATTCTTCCGAAAGGCACCCTAGGGGCCACAAGGAGAATTACTAGACAATCAATAAAGTCGTGTGCCATCACTTCGTACGCAAAGCGGAGCGGTTTGGGATTAAACCCGAGACTTGTGGAACAATACGGTGATTATGAATTGTGCACTACCACCTCTCCTATGATGCCGGACATGTCCTGATGATGAAATTTCTACCACGACCAAGACTCAAAGCAACTAACCCCGTGTCTGCGCCGGACACCATCACGGTGCCGAAAGCAACTGAGCAACGGTTGGGGAGAGGAAGGGGGGAAGAATAATGTATGGTAATCAGGTCTTAGATACCCCTAGAAGCAAATTACAGCATTTATTTCTGATGGCTTTACGCTTCGTCGACTTCGAGATTATGAGACGCGGGATAGTACCACGGACATTGGCTGGAAGAATTCGGCCATGAAGGAATCATCTAGAGTGATTTCGAGAAAATTTAAATCAGGATGGCCTGATGGGGATTCGAAGTTCCATACCTCCAAAATGCGAGATTATAGAGTTATCATTAGGGTTCGAATCTTTAGAACAAGTCATATTTTTTCTCCTGCCTTCCTTTTGAGCTGTAATGCTGAGTAAAACACTGATTGTTCGTTTCCCATTGTATTTAAACGTATTTTATATAAGATATAAATGCATATTTAGGCCATTTTCCTAGTTTTGGTCATATTACGATAGTATTTATGGCCATATGGTCATATTTTCAGGAAAAATCTGGTAATGCTAATTTTTTAATAGTGCCGGGAATTCACTAGATATAGATTAGAAGAAATGAAGATAATTATTCATGAACTGTACTCCTATTATACATTGAAGGAAAAACCAAACTAATTGTCATTGAATTGGTCAGAATTCACCAGTCAAGAATTAAAGTTATACATTATTGTCACTCTCTAAACGTTTATGTTCCGCCCGCTTTTTAAATCTCGAGAATGTAGCAGCAGTATGTCTGTGTCGAACCGCGTCAGTGATTCAATGAAATAATTTTTAAAATAATCGTCAGTCATCGTTAAATCTGCAGTGGATCAGTGAGTACCACCATGTCTAAAAGAAAATTTCCTGAAAGCGCGATGTTACGTACATAAGGAAATTTGGAGAGGAGTATTTTAGTACAGATGGAAGAGTACTTTTCTGTAAATTATGCGAAATTAAGGTGACTTCAACAAAATGATTTAAAATTTTTATTTCCCAATAGTGCATTGAGTGCCCCGAAGCAAATTATACTGTCTACGTGAAAACGACACCACTAAGTAAAATAAATTATGTGTAATTGATCATATTTTGATGTATAGTAAATTTAAATGTTGGTCATATTTGCCTGCATATTCTCTATTTTTTTGGTCTTGAAAATTCGAACCCTAGTTATCATTCACCCACCACGCTCTGTAATAAGTTATTGCAACAAGGCTAAGCGAAATAGACAGGTTTAGATGCGTTATTTAGCGACGAAAGTTGTAATATTATCGTTAAAGAAAGATCAAGCCGGTAACATATGAAAACTAAAAATAATGTCACAACATCGCAATGTAGTAGACGAAACACGCTATCAGAAGTAATGGCAGAGGCCGCCTAAAAGAACGCAGCCAAACCTACATGTTGGAGGGCAGCCGACACTGTCATTGGCTTCGGATGGCTCCTTGCCAGTGAAACGCTGCAGACAACATTAGTAATGCGTGCGTCGGGACATCTAGAAGCAGGCGTAATTTCCAGTGTTCCTTCTTGTTCGATTGAGTGACATGAAGTAGGTTTAAGACGAAAACTCCGTCATATGAAGTAAGGAGAAAAATCATAATGGCCAAAGGAATTATTAAATTAATGTGCCTCAGTTTATTCCAAGCATCCTAGCAGTAAAAAAAAATAACATTTAACCTTCAGCACATAAACTAAAATGGGAACATTTTACAACCTGGTTTAGACAGTATCTAAGAAACATTAAACGCAGTTTGGCACAACCCAACTTCCCACATAATGCGATTCCTCTCTTCGAACGGTACTTCATTTTTGTTGAACCTATTAAAGAGTAAGGTTACGTCTTATAAAATTTAGTAGTTTATGACCTACAGAGTCGTAACAAAAACAGAAAATCAGATGGTGCAATGTCTGGAGATAAATGATTTAGAGAATCATTTAATGATAATAGCCGTAAGATCCACCGAAACGTTTACGGAAAATTTATGAGCAGTGTTGTATGCAGCTATTAATTCAAGGAGCGGTGTGGTAGCTCAATGGTTAAAATCCTTGTTTTTTTAAAAAAAAAATTAAATCCGGTTTAAAATCCCGATAGGGCAGGAATTTTTAAGAGTCGGGTTTGATTATATGAGCTATGCCAGGTAGTTCCGTGGATCGTATTCCATGCTAAACTGTAGGTCCAAGAGGAGAGGAACTGGCCGTCTTACCTGTGACACAATAGCTTCGTATGCCTCCTCCGGGAGGATACAACCAATCTTCGGATTGTGGATGAGCTTAGTTTTAGTTTTATTGATTTAAGTAAAAAACTATCATTTTCTCAGTACTTCGCCTGTGTGGATCTTGGTTTGTGGGTAGTAATGCGTCTGCTTTTTTTTCTTTCTAGTAGCAATGCGTAAACGTTTGTAGCTTTATAGTAAATTAAATTCCTCAATTTCCTTATTGGAACCTTAATTTTGAGATAGTGGTTTCATTAACACTTTCCCTAAATTCTAACCTACTATATTTCGGTCAAATAAACAACTATATAACCAAAGTAACATGCTGAAAAACAATATTGACTGAATCTAAAGGTGGAGTGCTTATCTGTATTGTAGCGTGATCTTTGGTGGGTATCTCGAGAAGGATAATTCATTTCTGATGTAGTGTGATTTGTGGCGCCTATTTGTTCTAGGTACAAACGAGTTATCATTTCTTTCATCATAACTTATACCACAGATTTTAAACTACACCATAAGCTTTTAAACTGTGAAAACACAATCCAAATTGGCGCGGTAGTTTTCGTGCAGTGCTTCCGCAAAACCTCGGATACAGCTTGCTAACAGATTATGGTAGCGTAGTATTTGTCCGCCATTTTGCTTGCGCGGTCCCTGGTGTGTGTAGAAATGGTTTACTCTTTTTACTAATACCAAATATTAACGTGGAGAAGCAAAAAATGTAAATGTCACCTAAAAACTTTTCTTTCTTTTACTTATCTTAAATTCGGTTTTCATACTGACGGCCGAAGATGTTTCACCTATATTTTAATACAATAATATATGAAATTAAAAGTGCGCGAAAAACTATCCATATTAATATGCAGAGATGTTATTGTATATAAGCAGTATCCTAACTCACGTAGAAGAATATTATTATATCATTAAGCATAAACTTTGTTCAGGTTTATATCTGTGGTCACAACGAAAAATATAATTTCCCTAACAGTTAACAAATCTTATTTTTAATTGCTGATATGGAATAAAACATTAGAATTGAACCAGATGTTAATATTGATATTAAGCGCAAAGATGTTTAGGGTAAATTAAAAATCACAATATAGTTACGCTTAGGGAAATGTTTGTGATGTAATTGTTTTTTAACGTATTCAGTTTATTTTAATTTACTATATTTTAGAAAACTGAAGTACTAAATAACCAAATTAAAATATATATATAAACAAAGTTCAAAGAATAGTAGGTGATCTTTGGTGAGCATCTCTTAAAGCACATAGATATTTACAGCAAATGAAATATTACTTACGTTTGATTCACGTATTCTGCTTATTATAATGTACAGTACTACATTTCAGAAAACCGAAAGTCAAAATCCAAAAAGTAATGGCGTGATCGTTTGTGAGTATTTCTTGAAAGGAGTGCTCATCTCAAATACAGAGTGATCTGTGGCACATATCTGTTCCATCTCGAAATAATTGTAATCTCTTGCCTCGTCAGTCAGTCACATAGTAGCGGAAGAGGTACAAATGTGAAATAGGGGTGGTAATATGAAATACTATGGTTTCTCGCCTCGTAAGTGCTGTACCCAGGTGAGCTGCTGGAAAATTACTTTCATTAACTGTAAACCTCTTTGGAATACATTCATATCGCAGTTGCCAGCCATTACTAGGAGGAATAATTCTTGGAGGTTGGTGGTTTTTAGTTTCATTCCTGTCATAATACATACATTATTAACATATTTACTAAACAGACGTTTAGCTAAAACATTAAGCTGTAAAATGGTGTTGCCTATTGACGTTTAATTTTTAGATTTTATTTGCGTTTCTGAATTTCAAGATGGCTGTGTCACTAATATGGAATACTAGTATTCCATATTTGTACTCTAGTATTCCATATTTGTACCGTACTTTCACAACCTTTTTTATTTATAGCCATTACCTCAGAAATGACTCTACGTGCTCGAAATCAGTGGGATGAGATCTGCCATGCAAACTGCAATTAAAAATGTCAGAGAAATGAAGATGAGCTTCCTGAAGGTGGCAAAAACTTTCCAAGTTCCCACGGGCCACTCTGTTTAGGCTACGTAGTAAAATCAGATTTACCACGTGAGTTATCCACAAAGGCCAAACTTGGGCGAAAAACTGTTTTATCTCCAGAACAAGGACAACAACTTATTGATTATAGCGTGACAATTGAAAGTAAATTTTTTGGACTTACCCGAAAGGATCTCCAACAGATGGAATTTCAATTTGCCAAAGCCAATAATATCCAGAATCAATTTTTATTGATTGGGCTGCAAGAGGGTGGTTACGCGTTTTCTTGAAGCGACTAAAAACGTAATTTCTATCAGAAAACCGACAGCAACCTCATTTAATAGATCCCTAGGTTTCACAAGAGAAAATGTGGCAGTGAACCCACTAATGAAGATGCCGATTGTCCCTTTTGCTCAGGAAAATTTTCGCAGGACAAGGCACGGAAAGAATGGGTAAAATGTCTAATGTGTGAAATGTGGGCGCACACTGAATAAGCAGGTTACGATAAAGGACGATATGTTTGTGACTTCTGCAAGTGACATTTGTTTTAACTTTAACAAACCTGATACGAATGGACTATTCCATATTTGTACCCCATAATTTGAAGAGCCAAAAATGTCAAATTTTGTGTTAAGCTTAATTTTGAAAATGTTCCTAATGTAGTATGTATTTTAAAATATAGAAAGCATTGAAATACATCCCAAAGTATGTGCTGCAGGCATTTTGTTTGTTTAACTTGAAAACCTGAGAAATTATGAACGAAAAACAAAATGGTATTCCATATTTGTAACACTTCCTCTACTTAGAAATTTTGTCAGATTTTAAGATAGACCAAACTCTAACAATTCAATAACACTGTTCAATTTTCTGCTGTAGCTGTTGCGTGATGACACACGCATCTCGCTTACAGATTTATAACAGTATAGATACAGAATATCTAGGTTCGTCCCTGGTGAATTTCTGTTGCTCTCTGATTATTTACCATACGACATACAGAGACCTCTCCTTCTGATGAACGCTGTACTAGGGCCTTGCGCATAGTTTGGCGTGACAGAAGGAGTTATTTCTACGTGAACTTGAATAATGAGTGACCTTCGACCTTCACGTTTAGCTGTAGTGAAACGCTAATAGTAATATTCTGTTAGTGGTTTAATGACAAGGAGGATAAGATAAGACGATGTCGCGTGACCATTGCTACTGTTGTGGCGACATGGGTTCCTGTTGTATAATGACTCAGCAGTAATTGCCGCGGAGGAAACTGTGAGGATATGCCGAAGGAAAATACACACACAAGGAATACAGAGAGCGGTTTGCTGTACGGTTCTATAGTTCTATGATTCAGTAAAAACTGGAAGGTAGCTGGGACAAAACAGTAAATAAATTTCTTTTTCTATATCACAGCTTAGATTGCAGACCTTATTAGCGAATGCATACATTAACGGAGAGTCGTATTTCTGACTTGCTTCATAACGCCATATGATTAGGCCAGGTTATTATTGTATAGTGAAAGGTGCAAACTGGGAATTTCTCCCATTATAACAGACCAAAGGTGACATACCACGATTCGCTGAAACAATTTAGTACATAAAAATGACCTAACAAATTGAGGGAAATAATACTTAGGAATTATTTTCAGGACAGCAGAGGTAATTGTACATTTACAATAGAGCCTGCAGAGACGGTTCTGGTGGTGAACAAAGTCTTTGTCACGACCAGTCTCAAAATTTGGAGTATGTGTAGGCTCATAATAAATATCTTCGGAATGTCTTTGGAGTACTGTTTACACTAGGAACTTATTGTGGAGTAATATACAATTTCCTACCAAAAAAAGATCTGTGGTAATTGAATTCATGAAATTATACATCATTGTTATTTTAAAAGGTTTTGCGTTATAGCGTAAGCTTTTGCCAGTATTTCTTGAAAGGAGTGTTCATCTCAACTACAAATGATCTTTGGCGCATTATCTTGAAATGAAAAATAATATTTGGTGAGCAAATTAAGAGTAGAAAGTTTTCACGATTTCTACTTTCCATTTGAATTCCGTATAATTATGTAATTACAATTATGATTGATAATTCTTAAACCCGCCAGGGTGGCTTAGTGTCACACACTGGATCGTGGAGATACTAGGGAGTAGGTAGAGTCCTGGTCCTCGCATACCGTCCGTACTGATTGCTGTTTTTAGGCGGTTTACCACAATCGCCAAGGCAAATACCGCGACGGTCCCCAATCTCCGCCTCATAACTCATACATTACACAAATAAAAATACATTTAGCGCACACAGAACATAGTTACACATTTCGCTGATAGATGGCAACATAACTTTCCTTCCCAGTGGTTGTCAGGCTCAGTGAGAAGACGGCAAAATCCCAAACACGTAGCATCTGAGAAAAGCTACAGCGGAATAAGTTCTAGGAAGAAGAAGAAGATTCATAATTCATACCCTTTTATAAGGTAAGCGGCAATAAAAACTTGTCGTTATCTAAGAACCGCAATATCTTTGGAATTCTGAAGTTCAACAAGATTGGATAGTTGAAGAGTAATATGACTGGCCAGATTTAGAAACTCGGGGTGCTCTTAATGGCTAAAACTTTCTGGAACATTCGGCGTTGGAAGCAATGACATGTAGTTTGATATCTCTGATCTTGGTAGCATCTGTATGATGGATAGATTCAGAGTTCTTAAGAAATGTTGGAAAAGTACCTATTGGATGAGCAGGTAACGGTTGGGGCTCGTATTGCAAAGTACGGGGATTCGATTCCCGGTTTGGCCATTCATATTTCAACTTTCCATGATTTAGATTCTGGGGTAGTTCTATTAAACGACAATAGCAAAATTCCTTCCATTTACAATAGACCCCTGCTCCGTTCTTTTCATGCCCTAATGATCACGATACCGACTAACCGCAAAGGCCGTAGCAAAGAACGAAATGTTGATGTTTCCGTCGAGTTATTTACAAAACTATTTTTTATTGAAAAAGAAATTACTTTGCGTGCCTGGACTGTTTCAAATCGCGTTTTGCAGAGTGTAGGCTCTTGGATCGTTTTGTTATTGGCTGAGAACAATTCTTCTACTTGTCACACGAAGCCCATGTTTCCGCACTCAGGTGTCAGATTGGAGCAGCCGTCACACTATTCGTCTTCTGTATGTCTCCACATTTTCATAGCACTTTTTTTTTTTTTTTGCTCTGAGGTTTGGAGATGTGGGTAGCCAAGTTTGAAGATGTGGGTAGCAAAGTTTGAAGACGTGGGTATCACTGCCTCCCATAAGGATAGTCTCGTTTCTTCTGGTGAAAAAAAGCAAGTAATTAATTGTTGTGGCAGCCATTTACAATGAACTAGTATTGAGTTGAATCGTTAGGGAAATAAATCAAGTAAAGAATTAATCATATACTAGTACACCGTACCTTCACGTTGAATCTCATGCCAAAACAATTGGCGCTTAAACACTACATTTTCACGGCGCCTGTTTTTAAAGAAAAATAATTGTGTTTGGTGAATTCAGTCATAAAACTAGTCTTAATTTTAATTGTATCGTTTCCTCTGAAGTTATCACTTAACCCCCCACCCTCCTGTGTGCGAGGTCGCATTCCGACCGGCGGCCTTTTGGCAACGTGAGGGCTGTACGCTAACCGCTAGACTGTGAAGGCCAATGGTGCAGTCACGTGACGCAAGGAGAAAAGCTGCAGCCACGCCTGACCGCAGAGCCGCGTCTGCTCTGGTTGAAGGTCGCCGTCTGCATTGAAAGTCGAGAGCACTCGTCTCCTGGCTGGTCCGGACAAGCTACCTCGTCTCATGCACTCGACGAGAGACGAGAGGTGCAACAAGCTACACGTAACAACGGTCAGGGACACGGCTCCAACTAACTGGTTCTTCCTGTGGTTCCGTAACAAAAGAGAAAGTGGGCCCTATTGCTTTCGCTCTACTGTCAGAGGCCTCTATCTCGTAAACTAAACTAAATAAATTTCAGACTTCCAATATCAACAAGATGTGTGTTTCGCTGACCAAAAACCAAATATCGTATGTAAAAAAAATTAAAATAATGTTCTATCGGCATCATTCAGAAGTAAAAGAGGTAGAACTGTTATTAATTTATTTTTTTACTTTCTCAGTGTATGGAGTATCGATTATTAGAGCTGATCAAGAAGAACATTAAGATTTTTTTTTTTTTTGACTGGGAAGTAAATATATGAGTACCCAGTTGTCAGTTTTTGACCATTTTTCGTACCTTGAAACATGAAATTTGTGTCCAATATCGACTATATTCTTTAGATGGGTATCAAATTCAAAAGCTGGAGGAGATGTACGGAAGGTTTTCTTTGGAAATTACTGCAGAACACAATCAGTAACTAATATCATAAAGGAGCTGGAATGGGATTCATTGGAGCACAGAAGATCTGATTTTCCATCTATTAATACAATTTTATTTAAATGTCTCAGATTCTAGGTTCATTCCATAATAAGGTAGGCCTACTAATCTTCATGTGGTTCTATGAGTGCCATTCCAATATCCGAGGGTAAGCGGCTACCATTAGGAATGTTTACTCCTCCGTGGTAAGGGGCCATCCACTAATTACTTGAGGTTTTTTTTCCGAATTTCCGAACCCCCCCTAGAAATCGCCCTCGCAACATTTTGAGATTAGCGAAATACCCCTCCCTTTTTTTTTTAGCTCTACAGTACTACAAAAATTTCAAAAACCTCATTTGAGATTTCCTTTGCCCCCTCCCCCTCTTCCCCCTTGGTGAGATTTCGCCGAAGCCCCCCCCCCCCCCCCTCTGTTTCACCTCACGCAATTTATGGACGCCCCGTAACCTACCGGGGAGAAGATGAACTGGGGTGATTTCCCGTTGCCTTCCCCAGTATTACTGTGTTCGTAAGTGTGTGTGTGAGTGTGATAGTGTGAGTGTTCATTGCAGTGTTGTTTGTGTTGTGGATGAGAGATGAAAGAAAGGAGAGAGTGAAATCTTTTATCGACCCATTCAGTCCTACTCTTCCGCAAGACACCAGAGGACCGTCAGACTTAACGTCCCCACCCGACAGAATGATCATCATCAAAAGAGCCGTATGCTCTCAATCCATACGCAATGTAGAGAGGTTTGGGATTTAACCCACTAGTTTATCCACATTCTTGTATTAGGAAGTGTGAGCCACCACCTTTTCTAACCCAATTTGTCCCTGTTATCGACTATATTCTATAATCAAATGAAAAATTCTTACATTTCATTTATTTTGTAATTTGTGAACAAACCAAAAAATGAAGTTACTTTGCCGTCTATCTACACAATTTTGTTTAAAGTGTCCTAAATTCAAGGTTCATTCCATTACAAAGTATCCGTAACAGATTTATTTCTAACTGGACGATAACGTAGCCAGCGTTGGAAAGCCGTAGAACTGAGTCAGCTGTTTAAACTGGAAATGTGTCAGCCAATGTTTTTGTGCCAAGTGATCGCCATCCGACTAACTATACATTTAGGTTATTAGAGAACGGAACTAAATGCGCAAGGCTGACTCGTTCTTGTTCGGTTATTTTTAAGTCAGTGGATAAAGTCTTATAGACAATATTGTTTCAATATCCCGCTTTTTAAGAATCTACAGACGTCATAAAAAACCAACAACTGATCAACTGATGTAATAACTCGTTACAGAATTTCGCTCGTAAGTAGCAAATAGACCCAAAAAAGATTCACTGTGCCGACATACATGGAATTCCTAAACTTATATAATCCTCACATTACATCCCAGTTCCCTTTTTATTATTATTATTATTATTATTATTATTACTTATAGCTTTACACCTCGTCGACGTCGTGGTCATTAGAGTTGGGATGAGACTGGGGACAAGAAACAGGAAGGAATTTGGCCTTGGGTTTTGAAGGAAGCATCCCGGCATTCACCTGGAATGAATTTGGGAAACCATGGGAAACCCAAATCTGGATTCCCGGACGGGGATTCGAACCGGCGTCCTCCCGGATGCGAGGCCAGAGCGTTAACCGCTCACCCACCACGCTCGGTCCCCAGTTCGTACTGAAGTAACAGAATTTACTTTACGCTATAGTCCACAAACATTTTTTAAAAAAACAAAACTTGTATGTATATGTCCAAAGGAACTCAGATTTGTTTCAAATAAACGGAATCTCTTTTTCGTCATTACCTGCGCTGAATTAATTCATGAACATTGCTAGTGCTTGCTTCATGAATATCATCCCATTTACAGAATGTATGGTTCATTAAAGTGGTCTCCACAAATGTACTTGATCTGACACTTTTAATACTCAATCTTCAATAACTTCTTTCCAATAAAGTACACGTTGGCACGAACAGGCGTTATTAGCTTTCTGGACCGTTTTAAAGCCATTGTAACAATTCGGAGCAGATGATTCGGATACTGCTATGCTCAAGTGAGTAAACTGACACGTTTCGATCTGTCTTATGAAGAGAGTCGAAAGAACCGATTCTTGTATAATAGATACAACACTAGGGCATCCATAAATTACGTGAGGTGTTTTTCCGGATTTCCGCCCCCCCCCCTCTCTGGTGAGATTTGGTCTGTGAGAACCCCCCCCCCCCCAAGTAATCGCCCTCGAAACATTTGGAGACCTTTTTTTTTAGGTCAAAACCCCACTTTTATACGAAATACCCCCTAAAATCGACTATCGCGCAATTTGTAGACCTTTTTTTTTTAGCTCTACAGTACAAACAATTTTGCGCAAAACCTCACGTGAAATTTCCGTTAACCCCCCCTCCCTTGGTGAGATTTCGCCGGACCCCCCCCCCCCTATTTCACCTCACGAAATTTATGGATGCCCCCATAGGTTCTAAAAAGGCTGACCTTTTACTTAGATGATGGCAATCCATTAAATACGTGAGGTGTTTTTCCGGAATAACGTATCCCTCCCTCCCTCTGATGAGATTTAGTGGGATCTTGTTAGAATACCCCCTAATATGATGTGAGATTTTGACGGGACCCCCCCCCCCCTTTGCTGATCGACATCGTAGTTTCATGAGTTAACCCCCCCCCCATTTCACCTCACGTAATTAGTGGACGCCTCCTTATCAAATTTCGGATAAAATTTCAATTTTTTTTTCTGGCTTTACTCTTCGTCGACTTCGAGAACATTAGAGGCATGAAAGAACTGGGCGCAAGGAACTGGAAGGATTTCGACCATGGCCTTTTTGATGAAACTATCCCGGCGTGTGTCCGGAATCGTTTGGGGAAACCAAGCAAGACCCAAAATCTGGCCGACCGGTCGGAGATTCTAACCCTCATCCTCTTGGATGCAAGGCTAGAGTGTTTCCGCTCGGTACAAGGGATTTCAAAGTAGCTTTCTAACAATACGTTTCCAGTTGAGTGCTTACCTGTGAGGCATGAAGAATTAGAACAGTGCTCCAGGCATACTGTTCAGCCGACTTGGTCCCGCTTGCTGGTTCCGTTCAGCCGCGAAGCACGTGAAAGTCCTCTCCCTGACTCATATCCTGCGGATGGAGAGAGGAAAAAAAAGTTATGAGCCTTAGCGGGAATACAGACGATCATGAATGGGCTGAGCAAGCAGGAGGAGGGGAAGGGGCGACTGTGTACAGTTAGACACGTCTGAGGTGAGGAGAGGGGAGCGCTCTAGCGGAAAAAAACTACGGCCAGCCACGCAGGGGAAAGAGGTGGGGCAGAGTGCTTCAGACACGCGGCTTGCACGTGGTCAGGGGAAGAAAGTGCCTCGGCACACGCAGTGTTACGAGCCGGTAAGATACGGTTTCTCTGAAAATTTGGGCAGTTGCGCAAGAGACAAGATTTCACAGACAACAGTTTGAAAACTAATCGGAAGGTCAGATGTAATTGTTTAGCTTATCGACTCAACAGATTGAGAGGTAACAATGTGTAATGAGTACTTTTAAACTATTCCTTCCAATACGGTACGCGTCACACGATCAGGACATAAAAAAGATGACCATGACCACAAGGCGGCACTCGATTTCAGGCAAAAAGGTGTTGGAATAAATTACCAAATAATTTACCAAAAACGTTGAGAAAATTTAAAATTAAAACTCGTAGAGGTAAAAAGTGGGCGCTGTGAAGGGAAATTGCTACCGGAGCAATTAAAATTAAATTTAAAAAATATAATTGAGTACTATAATATTCATGGAACGGAAGATGAACAGTTTAATTTATATGTGGAAAGCCGGACGCAAAAACTCTCCGTTTCGTAAATTAAAAAATCAGTGAAAATGCTTTATTAGACTGGAAGAAAAACAACAAGGCATTCAACAAGACTCTGTCTTCTGTTTTTACTATACATTGATTATCTTCCCGGCAACTTATCCGATGAGGGATGATAATGAAACAGTATTCTAGAATTAAATTCGAATGAATTAGTCAGTGAAGTAGCCAACTGGTTTAAGTCACACTCATTAAATTTTGATAAAAAAAAAATAAAAAATAGGATTTA
Source organism: Vandiemenella viatica (assembly GCA_031002005.1). NCBI lineage: Eukaryota > Metazoa > Arthropoda > Insecta > Orthoptera > Morabidae > Vandiemenella > Vandiemenella viatica. The sequence continues at coordinate 244,558,070 of CM061919.1, forward strand.
CACATAAATTATATACATAAAAAACGATCTTGGAAACAGAGATTATAAAATGACATCAAATAGATAACGATTGGCACTTGACCACTCTGTGCATCCCAATCCCAAATGGACGGAGGAAAAAAAGAGTTTATGTAGGCATTAATACGGCACCCGACTTCTCTAATCTCCCGTCATTGCGATCCAGAAAGGCAGCTGGGCAAAGTATTTCACCGCAATCGTAAATGAATGTCGAATGTTCACATGTTTTCTGATAAATTCAAAAGAAATCTGCCAGAGCAATCCCAGCCCAATGCATGTATCAGTTCCGTAATAGCTATGACTAATCTAGCGGCTCTTCTCTGTGCTTTCTCTATTCTGTAAATAAAATCCTTGTCACACAAATCCAAAACGGCATAACAGTAGTACAAATGTGGACCCACGAGAGTTTTGTACGCTTTCTCCTATGTATGAAGCTTACAATTCTTCAAAATTCTAATTATGAACTACTGTCTAGAATTAGCTCCACCTACGACCAAAATTCTTGTTGCTTTGCACTAGTTACGCCAAATGTTTCAGGAATATATCACTATTCACTATGCGTAGTTAGATATTTTAACGGTTTGGAATTATTTCATCTTTTAATGTATTCAGGAAACTTTAATGATATCCAGCTGTGAATGTGTATTGTTATGCTCGCGAGTTGGCATGCCTGTAGTTTGTCGTTGTTATGTATTCGTTCTGGCGGCAGGAACCTGTGAACAGTAGCGAATATGTTGAAATTGAATGCGAGAGCTATGTTAGCCATAGTTTGTGGTACTCCGTTGTATTTATACTTCTAAACTGCAAGGTACAAAATACTAGCGAATTTTCTCTTAAGAAAGTTATTAGTAAGGGGTGAAATAAGACTTATGAAATGCATTGAAGTACAAAACCTTCTAGTTGCAGAAAATGAGACGGTAGTTATTGAAGTGAATATTAATAAACGAACAGATTCTTTGGCGGGAAAATGTCAAGCTTATACCGCAGGTCCTGCTAAATGTTTAGGGTTTTTGTTCATTGGTATAAATAAATAGAAGAGAGAAGAAGGTTTTTTCCTTCCTTTCCTTTATTCTACCTTTATATTTTATCCTTAGCCAAGTGATAAAATTGTCCACTCAGTCTTATTCTGTTACATTTTTCTTCCTCCATTTTTGCACTGGTGGGCTACTTTGCTGCCGATTTCAATTTCCTACGAACTTCCCATTTTCATGTATAAAATGTGAATAGTTTCATCTACCCGTTGTCGAGCACAACTTTTTTTTAATGGTTTCTGCTTTTTTGAAACACAATTTTTGTTGTAATCAGACCCTCAACTAGTTTGACCATCTCTTTGTATCCTGTATTAACCTCTTCATCTCTGTATATGCTACATCTACATCTAAATCCATCCTCTGCAATTCACAAACATTGTGGGTGGCAGAGGGTGCTAAGCACCAATCTTAATTCTGCGCATTCCAATCCCGAATAGCACGAGGAAACAAAGAATATATAAAAGCATCAGTACGGAATCTTATTTCTCGAATCTTATCCCTCCGGTCATTGCGACCTAAATAGGTTGGCGGAAGAAGTATTTTATTGCACTCGTAATTTAAAGATTTTTCGCATATTCTCCAATAAATTCAAACGCAAACTACGTCGTCTGTCTTCCAAACTATACCAGCCCAATCTATATATCAATTCTGTGACGCTTTCATAAGGGCTGTAGCAGCCAGTCACGAATCGAGCGGCTCTCCTCAGTACCCTGTCCACTGAGTCAATTAGGCCCTTGCGATACGGATCCCAAACTCCACAACAGTAATCCAGATGCGGACGCACTAGTGTTTTCTTTGTATGAGCATTACAATTCCTAAGAATACGACCTATGAAACTCAATTTACAATTAGCTTTGCCTACGACGGAAGTTATGTGCAAGTCCCATTTCATGTTGCTTTGTACTATTACCCCCAGATACTTTAGGGAATCAACCGTGTCAACAACTGAATTGTTTACTTTTTACTCGTGAGCAAACGGATTCTTTTTCTTACTTGTTCGCATTGCCTTGCACCTTTTGCAATTAAGTGTAAGTTGTCATTTACGGCATCATTCGGAAATAGTATCCAAATCTCGCTGAATTTCTAAGCTATCGCCAGAGAACCTTATTTCCTTATAGATAACTGCATCGTCGACAAACAATGGCAACCCGCATTTAACGGTGTCACCTAAATCATTTATAAAAATTAAGAAAAGATCTACGTCCTCAATAATCTGCTTCACATATTCTAATCTTTGTATCCTTCTACAATTTTTTCTTTCTACTGTTCCCTACACCAACAAATTAACCAGTCACAAATTTCTTAAAATGTTACCATCTCTTCTTTCTGTTAGACTCTCATGTGAAACTTACAAACTTCCTACCTCACCCACCATTACCAAAATATTTTCATTTCATACTTTTTCTGTCCACTTGATTTTCGCACGACATTTCGAAAGCATATTATTGTACCGAAGCCAGTATTGTTTAGGCGAGGGGGAAGCCTAGATCCTAATGAGGGTGGTTGGTAAAGTTGTAGTGAGATTTCAAACCACACTTGAATGCTGTTTCTTAATCCAGAACGAAGCTGCATTTACAAGTTGCGTGCTTAGAGGGCATCCATAAATTACGTGAGGTGTTTTTCCGGATTTCCGGAACCCCTTCTACCCCCTCTGGTGAGATCTGGTCCGTGAGACCCCCCCCCCCCCCCACAAATCGCCGTCGAAACTTTTCTCTCTTTTTTTTAGGTCTCACCCTTCCAAAATCCGGTTACATCCCCACTTTTCGACGAAATACCACGGTAAAATCGACTTTGACGCAATTTGTTGACCATTTTTTTTAGCTCTACAGCCAATTTTTATTTTCAAAACCTCACATGAGATTTCCGTTGACACCCCCCCTCCCCCCCATCTTGGTGAGATTTCGCCGGACCCCCCTCCCTCCCGTTTCACCTCACGTAATTTATGGATGCCCCCTTAGGGCCCAAGGTGTTTAATTTTCACATCCAATTAACTGCAGGAGAGCCGAGACCTGGCAAAGCGAACATTAACGTTAAGACCTCGTCGAAGTGGCTGCGCTTGCTGGTCTATTGACGTTATGTAAAAAGCCTGCATGCGAGCTTCCGTAGCGCAGGCGAGTGGAAAGTTTCCACCGCCTTCCCTGGCAGTCGATATTGCCCCTACATGTAGACTAACCCTGCAGGCTGCATCTGCAAGGTCGCGTCCAAGAGGAGGGCGGGTCTGTAACGGGAACCCAGGCTGGCCAACAGAGGCTTCCGGAAGAACGCCCTCACACAGTACAAATAAAGACATAAGCGTAAAACGTGAGTTGGTAACTACTCATCATTATCTGTGTTCTGTCGTAAGGCAGGAATCCACTTGGTAGTTCTCCATTCTTTCCTGTCTTTTGCCCTCTTCTTCAGATCCTTGTGATTTCCACTTCACTGATTTCATCTATCATCTTGTACCTCCTTCTTCCTCTGACTCTCCTCCAACAAACTAGTTCTCTCAAGGCATCTGTTAATTAGAGAGACGTTAAGCAGATAAAAAAAGCATCTGTTAACAAGCACTAAAACAATGTATCATCTAGTCTTCTTCCTTTCTTTTATGACTTGCAATAGTTTCTCCCTCTCACAAATCGTTTCCGGCACTTCTACAGTACTCACTTTTTCCACCCAGCTTATCCTCTCCATTCTCCGCCACATCCTCATCTCAAACGCTTCTATCCTTTTTTCATCCTCTCGTCTCAGTGTCCACGTCTCTGTTCCATAAGCTGCCACACTCGACACGAAACATTTGCAAGTCTTTACCTCGGTGCTTTGTCTACTTTTCTGCTTAACAATATCCTCTTCTCATTGAACACTTCCTTCGATATAGCAATACGAGTTTTACCTAATGGTGGCACTCAAGTCTTCAGTGATTGTACTTTCAAGAGATTTCGAGGCTCTTGCTTGGCTGACATTAACTATCTTAAAGCCGCGTTCCCACGATCTCTTGAAACGGAGGCGGGACGGGACGGGATCTCATTAGCCGAAGTGTAGGGATGAGCGTGCGCCGCAGGTTAGCCCTAGCTTACCTCGCCGCCACCTCCTCACCACGTTGCCTACTGTCGTTTGGCACAGAGCACATTGCAGCAACAGAAGGGGTGCGCACCTCTCCTGCAAACCGATGACAACAGCGCTCTACTACACACGCCTGTGGTGTTTACCGACATAGAGTGGGTAGCTGCGTATCATCTCCGCTAACAGAGGAGGCCCTGTTCACATGGCATGTTGTTGAGTATTCGTCCCGTCCCGGCCCAGCTCCGTTACAAGAGATTGTGGGAACGCGGGTTAGTATCTATCTGTTTCATTCCTTCACCAGTCACCCAACTCTTCGCTTTTGTTATATTGATTCTCATTCCATACTCATCACAAGGTTCATTTAGATGTTGTATAATTTTTTTAGAGTTCGTTCACTTTCTGCCAGTAAAACCATATCATCGGTAAATCTTATACATTATATTATTTATCCGCCAATACACACTCCTCATTTGCCTTCTACGCATTTCCCACAATCTCTTCCAAGTATAAGGCGAACAATAAGGCGAAAAGGCAGCATTCTTGCCTAACACCACTCACAATACTGCTTTCTTCCGACATTTCGTTCCCAAACTTTATTCTTAATTTCTGTTGTAAATATATGTTCTGTACTAGTCTCATCTCCCTCCAATCTACTCCTTCCTCCCTCAACATTTGAATCAGCTGTTTCCAACTGTACGCTACATGAAGCTTTCTGCAAGTTAAGACGAAATAAATTTCTTTCCTTTCTCAAAATATCTTTCCCCTATGGTTCTTTATTACTGAATTGTTTAAAGAAAGATTGGTGAGGGAGTATTTATTAATAACGTCGTATCCAATGGCTACCTTAATTCTTCCCAAAATAAAAGTGTAGGTAGGATCCACCGTATATGACTATCGACGGTCGGTTTAAGGTTTCAGTTGATATTTTGTCGCTTCCTATAACACAAGCAAAATGAAATAAACTTCTTAGGTATAAATATATTTTATAAATGGTTACTGGGAATGCAACACAATTTTTCGTCCATCGGTTTATTTGTTTTACTGAACGCATGTGGAATGTGTGGAATGTATAACACTATGTGGTGTTCCTTTTTTTTTATTATTTATTTGTTGAGGGCCGAGGATATTTTTTTTTGTTTTTGTTGTGTATGTTACACAACACTCAGTTATAAATTTCTTTGCTTTAATAGACCACAGCATGAGCAATATTCATGTTCTTCAACTTCGTCTAAAAGAATCTGAAAACCTAAAAATAAGATACTGTGGTGTAAAAGCAGTACTCCATTTGTGAAGGAAACTAATCCAAGAGCTATCTATAACCGGTAAAAAATAACACGCCTACTCATCTGGCGGAATTGATAAAGAACAGATAAAAAGAGTTGTAACCCCCGAACAACTATAAAGTGCAATAGATCTGCAGATGATTACTGAATGAGGGAGATAGCTGTGGGTACTTCTTTCCCCAAGAGTTACCAACTATCAGGGAAAAAATCACTCCCTTAAATTTGTGAGCGGAATTTTGCCGCTGTAAGCATTATTACTGAATCGACATATTGCACGCATTGAAGTCTCCAGTTCTACTTTTCTTGCGTTTGCCGAACGTAGAGAATACACTCCAGGAGGATCGAATATTCAAACCGTCAAATTTTGAAAAATAGAGGGTAGGATGGCATCAGCGAATGAAATTAAAAAGTAGGAGTGCATATTTTAATTTAACGATTTCGTCTCAAACATTTTCAGCAATACCAGTAAACGTTTTCCACTTGAACAGATCCAAAAGTAGCGCCAACAAATATTTGTGAAATTTAAGAGAATCGGAATTCTCTAATGCAATGAAACGATTTAATACCACAACAAATGCAGTACACTGAAAGAATTAAATAAAAAAAATCGTTAAATTAGGTGTATAGTGAAATTGCCATCGGAGAAATTACTCCATCCCGATTAAATCATTAAATAAAAATATACTCTCCTACTTTTAAATTTCAGTCCATGATTTGTTACCATCTCACCTTTAATTTCTTCAAAATTTGTCGGGTGTAATATTCGATCCTCCTGGTGTGTATTCTTTACGCTCGACAAATGATTTTCGGAGCTCTTCAAATAAAGCGTTTATTAATGACTCAGCGCCTTGATCGTTTATCGCTGGCAGCCATATACACAGAGATGCTTGTGTGGTTTCATAAACATCAGGCGCAATGCGACGCGAATGCCACAGATACTTTCTAGGAAAGCATAAAACAGTGGGACATAAGTTACACTGTTAATATAGGACACCTCGTGGCTCTAGAAAATTCTACTTTCCAAAACAGAAAACAGTTTTCGTTTACAGAGTTCCAGACGGTTACTGTTTTATTGTTAAAATTTTAATCGAAATGCTTTATAACACTTTTAACTTTAAAATGTATATAAAATATTAGATTATCTGTATTTTATAGTTAAATATCTGACTAATGCTTTTGCATTTTTATTTTTTTTTAATTTTAATCTACCGTTAAACTCCTCTTAAAATTTTAATGTTCTTATTGTTTATGCTTATGTTCCTAATGCTATGTAAATTACTATTTTTGTTATATAATCCAATAACTATGAAGTGAATCTTGTGATATAAACAATGAATTGTACGTATGTGTATTGGGTATATATAAATATGGGTATATAAGATGCAGCACTAATACACGCAACATCTGGTATTACCTAAATCCACTTGTTGAGGATATTCTCTGGGAAGCCATCAAGTTGTTACTCACGTTGATGTTTCAAAAACCAATACAATATGAGTAGGATACTGTCAGCTCATTATTCGAATCAGTATCCATTTTCTTTCAGATCTGCCTTTACTGCAATCATTTCTTCCAAATTTATGAGTAAACGAGGAAAATTTCTGTAACCGTCTGCTATCTACATAGATTAAATGTTTAGGTTCACCATTCCTGTCTCCTCTAAGCATATCCAACAGGAACCAGTTTTCTACCGTGATATTAGATTCACGCCTTTGTTCAAGAGGTGGAATAGATAGATGCTCGTGTGTTTGTAATAACCTGTTTTTAGAGGCTGCGTGTTCCATCCCTATCGTAATCAGCCTTATCGAAACCCGGTGATCCTACCGGGTAGAATAGAATTGCAGTTTAACGTGCTTGCCGTATGTAGCGTAGATCTTCATTCATTCTCCGAAGGATTATATAATCAGAAAGATTAGTTATCTTTCTGGATGCCAGTGCTATTTGTAGTACAAACAGTAGCACAAGCATTGTGTTAAATGTTAAACAAATAACTGTCCTTGTAGCAATATTTTTAGTCCTAAATGGGTAAAACAGTTCTACAAGCATTGCTTTAGGTTTTACACAAATAACTGTCCGTGTGTCTATATCTCTAGTTTTGATATTATCCAAAATTTTACTTGTAGAAACATTACTTTCGATCTGTACTCAAATAACTATCCAGGTATCGATATATCTATCTGTAATTTTATCCGAGATTCTACTGATAAACGTTGTACTTTCTGTTTGTTTCAGGTAAGTGAAGACTTGGCAACTCATCTTTCTGTGCCTGATAAATAAGGTAAAGTCATCTACCAATCTTTTACTTCGTAATGACCTGGTAACAGGATTTTTATTCCAGCCATGTCGTAGCCGGCTTAACCCTAACACGACTAATCCTATCGGGTAAACTAGACCTACAGTTTAACGTGGAATCTGAACATCGGAAACGTTTTCGACGTATTTCACATTACACAGCAGGCTGTGCCAGAGGCGAAAATGATACCGGGGTTCGAACCGGGCACCTTTCGATTTCTTGGCAGACGTATTAACAACTGAGCCGCCAGACTGTACAGTGTTGGAGTAGAAATAGCCTCTTTACGTTCAAGACGTACTCGAAAATCAAGCTATGACACGTTGAGTGTGGTCGACACTGTTCACGCCTACCTGGAAGAGAGTGTTGTGTTTCACGAACACGGCAGGTAGTGCAGTCCTGACAGATGATACTGTGGACTTATCGCAGTCTGGCTGTCGCACTCTTATCTACTGCACTACCAGTGAATTCTGCCGCCACAGCTGCTGCACAACTGCTCCACCTGTGATAACACGGTGACGAGTGTATCCCGAATCAAACTGTATACTAGCCTTACTAAGCCTCGAACTTATCGCAGCATATGTGATTACTCTTATGAGAACGAAACTACATGAAATGTACGAGATGATAGCCCGTTACTTAAGTGAGGTGGACATTAGCTCTCAATCATGTCTCAAAAAGTTTAGAGGGCGATTTCTAGGTTGGGGGGGGGGGGATTCTCACGGACCAGATCTCACCAGAGGGGGGGGGGGCGGCCAGATCTCACGAAATGTCACCAGAAAGGGGGGGGGGTCCGGAAATCCGGAAAAGCACCTCAGGTAATGTATGGATGTCCCTAAAGATCTACGATCATTATCCAAGCAGGAACAAAAACTTGGGATTGCCACCCCTTCTTTTCCAGCATTTGTTTTGTTTTTATATATTTTTTGCTTCAGGCTTTACGGATCGTCGACATCGTCATAATTACAGCTGACAGTGGAAACACGTTCGAGTATGATAGTCACTACACATTGCGATTTACAAGAGGATTTCGTGTAATCAAGAGTTGTTTTACACCATATCGATTTAGACGAATGAGCTTATTGATGTATATATTTAAGAATTATAATAGTAACTATTCCTTACTCGAAATCTGTAAAGCTACTCATCGTATAGTCAGTTATTTGATGAATCCGTTTGGAGAATTGTCAGATGCAAGATCGTGTACCAATTAATCTAAAACGTTTTAGGCTTCTGCTGTAACACTATTGTATCTTAACATGACAGAATGAAATTAGAGAATATAATAAGAAACCCGTACTGGTTTTTACTGATTCAACGTCACAGTCTGGCAGGCGACGCTCAATGAAAAGTGGCAAGTGAGAGATACCTCGTCTAAAGGAAAACCCTTGAAGCTGTCTCCAGTGCTCTCCCGCTAAGTGGTTGTGGCTCTATCGACAGCGGCCGTAGAGCCGATAATGGTTCGCTGATCAACAGGCTGGAGCTGTAGTAATGGAACTCCACAAACGAAAACACGACTACGTAATCCCCCAGCATTCGTCACTGGTCGCTTAGTTCAGCTGGTAGAACTACAGACAGGATCTGACAACATCAGCGTGCAAATAATTACCACGCCTACGATATTTTCTCGAAGCTGAACGTTCAGAACTACCACGTAGCCTCATTCAGCGTACTGTCAACAATTAGCGAAAAGGTGGCGTCCACTCGGCAGGTAAGGACCACCAGAATCTTGGTGCTCACCCTGTATATGGCAGGTCCTGTCACGGTCGCCATGTTAGGATACTCGTGGTGATATGTATTCTGTTCTGGGTTCCTCACAACCTTCATTGGACTGCGGAGATGCTGACAGAGCATGTACGAGCGCGGTCTCTGTACCTCCGTGTACTAGAACAGTGAGTGATACGCCAAGTAGACGAAACACACAACTATAGCAACTTGTTGACAGAAATCAATCCTCGGGCAGGTGCCTCCTACGACGCCGGGAAGCAGTCCAACCCGAGTCTTTGAAAAGAGCCTCGTGAGTGAGTGGTACACTCTGGCTTGGCATTCGTAAGGACACAGGCTCAACCCAAGGCCAGACATGTTTCGCTTTTGTCTGATTTCCCTAATTGATGTGGTTTCGCTCTTTCGAAACAGCGTCTTCCCAAATGCGAGGCCAAAGCACTACCGCTAAACCACTTCATTTTGTAACAAAGTTCTAGTGATCCGACGAGAACAGAAATAACATTTGTTGAAAGTTTTCGTAAGCTCGCGCTGTGGAAAGTTACAGTAATTCGCGTAACGTGGCCGTCGGTCGTCATTTTCGTTTTGCAATGTTTTACGGGGTGTGGTCACGCTATGCGGAGAACTGACTCATCCACTGAACTTGCACGACTAGCGAATGGCCACTCGGCACTTACAGTGATTGCAGTGTTTGGGAGGCTTGTTTGTTTAGAGAAGTTCCTCTTGGTTCATAGTCATAATTAAGTCGAGCAATCAAGAAGTATTTTTGTTTATTTTGGAGCAAAATAGGTTTCTAGCCTTTTTCCTAATTCTTCGAACATGCTGTTGCCTTTACGCCTCGACGACATCGCCGTTATTAGAGGCGGTAAAAGAATTTGGCCATGACCTTTGAAGTAACCCTCCTGGCACTCGCCTATAGGGATTTCCGGAAACCATGGAAAACCGAAATTTTGATAATAGGGCGGGTATTCGAACCATCATCCTCCTACAAGTGAGGCCAGGGCTTTATCATTCACCTATCATGCTCAGTCTGACGATTTAGATAGAAGTAATTACGTTTCCTGATGCTTTATACCTAAACAAACTACCTAACGGATGAAGTTAACTTTCTCTGTGATAGTTTGCTATTATAGATAATATATAGTGTACTATGCTTCTAATTAGTCGCCACGTGATAAAATACGTACTTCATTACTATAGTCGGTTTGTACTGTGTAATATACAGATTTCAAAAACCACGGTAATATATCATAAGTTATAAATCATACGAGAATCCTTTATCAGAACATCTTCCCCTTCATCTAGATTCTAGAGCATTCTCCAGCCGCTGGCCGGGTTTGCTGGGAATAAAACCTCTCCATTGCTTCATGTCCAACCACCACTGTCGTACAATTTCCTCTTCTTTCTTCTACACATTTTTAACACCTTCCACCCAACTGTCCCTCGGTCTTCCTCTGGGTCTTTTCCCTTTCAGCTCCATGTCCAGCATCTCCCATTCTCTTTAAATGCCCAAACCCCTGTAACCTAGATTTCTCTATTCTCTGTTGTAGCAATTCCTCCTTGATCATCTCCCTTATTATCTCATACATTATTCTGTCACTTCTCGTTACTCTTATTCTACTCCTCTGAAAGTTCATTTTCGTAGCTCGCAGTCTCTCTCCTTCATCACCCAGGTTTCCGATCCATACGTCAAAATTAGCGCAAAGTAGGTTTTATGGAATAAAACATCCTTGTTTGTAAATGTAGGATTAAAAAACCCTATACAAGCAAGTTATAAACACTGGGAGAAGCGTGTGCATATGGACATATAATCCTTGCTAAATTATACGGATTGTTCTGCTGTGATATACTAGATACGTTGTATTATACGCAATATTATATTCTGCTTCAGCCGGAATCTACTACGTACGTACATAATAAGGTCGTTCGCTATTAAGTCCCTCGCAACACAACAAAAGTTCTATAATTTTTCAGTGTTAGCTGTTAGTATCTGTCAGGTTCGTAATTCAGCCAGGTCAGGTCACTAGTTATGACGTGTGACAATGAAAACTCATTTACTGTCCGAAACAACTCATTTCGGTCGCTTTCAGCTTCTGCGAAATGCATTTACAGTTTAAATTGACCTATTATCAGAAGCAAGAAATAAATCAGATCAAATCATATAGTTCTGATCAATGATTTTCCAAACTAAATTATTGCCCGAAAAATAATTTGTAGTCATTTCAGACTCCGCATGATATATTTTTGGTCTAAATTGGCCCTAAGAGATACAAGAAACTCAATAAATACATCAGGTCAAGTCGAACAGACATGTCGTTTTATCCTAAATACTCATTTATTGACCCAAAAAAAACCTCACTTTGGCCGGTTTTTTTTGTGTCTATGTAATTTTTGTTTAAGTCGATCTTAAGAGATACAACAATGGTCAAAAATTTTCGTTAATAAAACAATTTTTGCTAAACAATTTCATTTATTGCTTTGTGCCTATTTATTAGTACATTGTATCATACTGATAGTAAATTCGGGATCTGGGAACTATTAAAATAACAAGATAAAAGATAGTAATAATAAAATAAATAATAAAAAGGGGTAATTAGATGACTGGGTAAATTGCCACCGGATTATTCACGCCATCGCAATTTCTATTTTAGATTCGTGACCGTAACCTAAACACTATCGCGGTGTTGCACCTATACGTAATACGCCACTCGTAAAGGCAGAGAATTTCGCACGCTGCCTGCAGTGCAGGTCGTGTCAGGGTCACCCCCAGAGGGTCACAAGGTAGTTGACTGCCTGTGGCCCATCGGCAGTAACTCAGCCGCACGCGGCGGCACACGGGTCACGTGGTCACGTACAGCAGTTCCCGGCGCTGCCATCAGCCTGCTTTAGGAAGCGTCCATAAATTGCGTGGCTCAATTTCGGCCTCTTTTGAACCCACTCCCTATTCCCACACGTAGCCTGACGTGGCTTTTCTCTTTACACCACTCCCCCTACTCGTGTGGAACGTACCTTTTCCCTTATTAATTCCAAAATACATTTTGTGCTGTTTTATTTTTCCAGACTGTTGTTAAGATTATTGCGTATATAATGAACACGACCGGTATTTGGCTATAAAACGAAAACCGAATAAATTTGAGATACAGAAGCTCAGAAACTACTGAGCAGATTTCTATGGGATTTTCACCGGTTTAAAGCTTAGAATCTCAATTGAGTTTGATAAAAACTTCTCGGGTTTCAAGCCGCGTCAGAATTGAGCCGTCTGGCGACGTTTCGGAAGCTTGCACTGCTTCCATTGTCAAGTCCCCGCTTAACAGTAACGTCGCCAGACGGCTCAATTCTGACGCGGCTTGAAACCCGAGAAGTTTTTATCAAGCATTGCCGCCGCGAAAACGTGCATAATTATCTCAATTGAGTTGTTAGCTATTTCTTATGTTTCAACGTTACATGACGCAGGATCATTAAATGAAATTCTGAACGTATGGTGACAAATACCTTAGATGGAACCACTAGATGTTGCATACTTCGCATTAAACACCCAGCTACCATGTCTCTGACAATAACATTCAATGAAAGCCATAAAATCAGTCTCAAATAATAACTATTTTTCACACTAAACAAAACTTGAAATATTATTTCCTTTAATTCGGGATATTCAGTCTTTAAACGCCATAGATGGCCGTACAGTTCTTTTTACCTGACCAGGGAATGATCCTTTGTCCTGCTAGCTCATTGACGCCGTTTTGGAGCTAATGACCCCGCTGTTGACGCACCCTCAATCAGCGGCGCCCGTTTTGAATATTGACAAATTAACATGAAAAAACATTTCTTATAAACCTCTTAAAGTTTATTGTACAGTGCCATTTCACACCTCACTTTCAACTTGAAATAACACTACATCGAACACTATACACTGAAATTTCCTTGACGGAACAAAATTAGAATTATTTTATCAAGGAGCTGTGTGGTGATTCAGCTGCAGAATTTGAGTCTAGGTGTTAATGTTTTTCGCTGTCGCATGTCGGTTAGCTCGAATTCGCACGCTCGGTGTGACCCGAACACTGTGACTCAGATCTCACGCATGCGCGGCACTGTCAGTATGTAGGGTATCTAAAATACGGAGAGAATTGAACGACGGCGATAAATATCCACATGCTGCTGTGTGTTCTGTATCCTATTTTAAGGGCGGCAGCTAAAATGAATGAAAAGCTACGCAGGTTGGTTCGAACACACCCCATCCTCAACGTAACCCATCTTAGCAGCCAAACAACCCTCCCCCCTCCTCCTCCTCCCCACCTGTTGACCTAGCCATGTTTATGGGCGTTCCCTTTTTGCTCACGCAAGAACGTAGATTGCATCTAGCAATTTTCTTTACGTACACTGTTGAATTTCAGCGTCTCTGGTCAATGCCAGAAGGCAAATCAGTAGAGCTTCCTCTTCGTCTGAACACTTAGCTGCTTTCAAATTTAAATTTTCTGGATTCATAACTGGTATCCGTGGATGGTTTCCTAAATCACTCCAGGCAAATGCCGGGCTGCTTCCTTAAAAAGGCCATGGCCAAATTCCTTCCCATTCCTTGCCCCCATCCTATCCTTTCCCGTCTCTAAAGACCTCGCTGTTGAGAGACGTAAAGCAGTAAAAAAAAAAAAAAGGTATCCGTGGGCCATTTTCCTCAGATGCTGATTGTAAATATGTATGAATGCAATTAATTTCCTTTCTTTCGTTTATTTATTCACAGAAAACTTTTCACTTCCTTCTCAGAAGCTTCTTCGCCTGGTTTTATCTGTTGAGTGTGTATGCATGCCATAACTTTCTTTATAGTTACATTTTTACACAGCAGGTTGCTTATATTTTCAATTGTTTTATGTCTGCTTGTTTCTGCGAACTATTCCCAGGGTAGGCGATTTTAGCTGCGTCTTATTTATTTTTATTTTATTTATTTCTGGCAGTAGGCCTTATCAGCCACACACCCACTCTCAATAAAACTTCCCTACACCATTTCTTGTAATCATGTGATTATTACATGTAAAATCACTAGTTACAATTGTTTTTATTATTAACTTTTTTCAACCAATGAAAGTTAATAATAAAAATCGTTGTTAGAAGACGGATTTTTATTCAAAAACAGTTATGCAACAACTAAGGAACATGGCCAACAACAAAGTTACTGTTATGCAGTCTTGTCAGGTATTCCCAGCGGCCCCATACCATCGCTTTAAAACTGGTCATCTCAATCTCCACAAAACCATAGAGAGCATCAAGTTTAATAAGTTGTGTGTTCAGTATAACCTTACGCCAAATTATGTAAACGTGACAGTCAGGAACAGCACAAAAGCAGCACAAAAGCAGCACAAAATGCGAAAACAACAGCAGAAAAACAATAGATCCGTAATGTAATAAGAGCATTGTACAGTAAAAAAGCTCATCAAAATAAGATACTATATAACACACATCTAGAACTAGCCACACATTTAAATAATCCTGATATTCTGAAGGACATCATAGACAGAGTTGAAAACCATACTGTAGGGATTTTAGATGCAATCAGGTTATAACATAGTCATAAAATTGATAGATTGAAAAACAAGCAGAACACACAGCCAATAATAACAGCAAATAATGAAATTACACTTAATCACAACTTCCATCCAAATGTCATAAACCGGTCCGACACACAGTTAAATGAACAGGAAACACAGTTATTACGGAAAGGGTTAAAACACAACACAAACACCACAAGAAAAGAAAACTTTATAGAACACAACATCACAAAATCTGAATACATCAAAACACAAGAAGAAAAAATCAAATAGCACATCACTAAACATTGGCCTAACCAGAGAATGGTAGATGAAAGTTAATAATAAAAACAGTTGTTAGAAGATGGATTTTTATTCAAAAACATTTATACGACAACTGCGGAACATGGCCAACAACAAAGTTACTGTCACTAGTTACAATATTATTATTTTTCAGTGTACACCTAAGATCACAGTTTAGCAGATACACAATACCAACGTTTATACACATACATAAACATACACTTACATTGAAGAAAAAAAAGAACAAAGCTGGAGAGGCTATGGGGCTATTTAGTTGAACTGTAGCCCCTGTATCAGTCTGGTCGCTGTAAGGTCTGCCGACGCGATACGAGAGTTGTCCAACTTTCTTTTCCACTTCGGTTTTCACTTTTTGTGACAGGCACAACCTGCCCATTGTTCTTTAATGGTGTTCTCTGACTGTCAGCCATTGCAGTGAGTGGAATTAGGTGAAAGTAAGAATCAAATTATGTGACGGCTCATACAAGATGGATGATAGAAAGAAACTTGGTTTGTTTATTAGCTCGCGACTCGAAGACAAAATGCCTGGATTTCTGTGCCATAAGGTTTCCCGCTCGAATTCTGGTGCAAACAGAAATTTTCAATCGATTTTATCCTATCTTTTGCACAGCTTTCTTTTTGTATGCATACAAATGCGTAGTACAAGTCCCGTTTACCAGATTGGATCACTGAACTACATTAATCAAGGGCAACGACAGAGGCGGATTTCTCGGTCACTTGGACCATCTACCAATTACGTGGCCGAACTCTGATTATTATACAGTGCTGTTGGAAGCCATTTTTCTGTAGTTGCTACAGATAGGATTGGAGAGATTAAACGGGAGGAATTTTGACCTTCTTGTTTCGCGTATGGCTTTATGCCTCGTCGATGTCGAGGTCATTAGAGGCGAGATAGGACTGGCGCAAGGAACGGGAAGGAATTCGGTCATGGCATTTTCGAAGGCAGCATCCCGGAACAAGTCTGGAATTTCTGGGATGATGGTAGGTCATCACTCTTCCTACAATCGTGTATTCATTTCCAGTTGGGATAAAAAAAAAAAGCGCCGTTCGTTTAAGGATTAAGTAAATGACCATTTTCTGAGGGTCTTGTAGTAGGTTTTAGAGAACGCGGTACGGTTGAAAAATAAGAGTGCTGAAGTAAACAAAAATAAAATATATAAGTTCTGGTATCTTTTATTTTATTTTGTGCTTACAGGTCGGTGGTATAATGTAGCATCCAGCCTTTAGTAAAATTATTATTCATTAGGTTACTAAATATTACGAGTCTGGTTAATACGTAATTAACTTTTAGAAGTTCACTTTCAGTTTCATAAGTTTGTTTTCGTAGGAATGGATTTATTACGTCACTAGTCTTAATGCCAGCCAAAAACTACGAGTTATCACCTATGGTGGTAGCAGGAATTTATTCTGGAACAGCTTGTAAGGGAAAAGAATAACTATCATTTTTACTGTTATTTTTTGAGATATGAGTACCTTACTATGGTTAGATCTTCGGAATATTTGGCTAGGATTTTTTAAAAATTAAATGCATTTTACTTTAAATGACGTAAAGTATAATTTCAAAATCAAAATAACTGTTATTTATTTGACTTATATATTTCGCCATACGTATGTTTCGTGTAAACGTTCTCGGAGTTTTCAGTAAAAAAAAAAAAAAAAAAAAAATACACATCGAATGCCCTTTTCGATACATGCATTTCTGCATCTACTCGTCGAAAATAAACAAAAAGCAAAATTTAAACCAACGTACTATTAAAAAAATTTAAATCTCTTATTCGCATTATTTTTTTTGTTTTTATTATTCCTGCCCTTCATATTTTTGTGCAGTTACTTACACAACAGACAATTATCTTTTAGATTCGCAATTACACTTTCTTTTAATACTATAGGTGCAAATAAAATCGTATTCAATTATTTATTTGAAATTTACGCTGCCTTTTAACAGTATAAACGCAAATGAAGTTAATACAGTTACATTTTATTAACGAGGAAAATGGTACAGTAAAAAATATGTCTCAGATGTTACCACATTATATATACATAGAAAAGAAATAGTTTATTATAACTTAGTGGTCAGCAGTATTATTTTTGACAATTTTCATATCTTCGGGGGGGGGGGGGGGGAGTGAGAGGGGAGGTTGAGAAACGCTGGCTAGAGTGATTTCGGGGAGACATGGACAACCGAAATCTGGATGGCTGGACGAATCTGCATTCTCCCGAATACTAAGTCCGTCCACCATGCTTGGATAAAGGGTTATTCAGGAGATGTGAGGTTTGAATTTAGTGCCTTCCCAGCATTAGCATGAAAAATCACTGTGATCCACATAAAATCTTGATCAGGATAAGCGGAGTGGAATTTCAACCAGTGTTGGTTGCAATTTCCCATTTTCTTACTATTGCGCTTTGATGCTTTCAGTAATACTGCTGTGTTTTAAGAGTTGCTCTTTGCGCCTAGAAGTAACGGCCTCTCAAGTTTAACGACGTTCTGTTTTCGTTTTGTTTACACATTTAAATGCTTCCAAAACATTATGTAGTCACTAACTCAACCGAAATCTATTTTCCGCAGAGAAAAATGATCGTAGCGTTTACCCTTAACCTCTTTACATAAGGTTTAACGTTTCTTTAATAAGAAATTATCTGCATTTTTATGGAGTAACAGCGCTGTAATTCTTGTTAGTCCCCCCAGAGTTTTAGTTTTAAGATGCCTTATCAGATGCTCGTTTGCGTAAAATTTGCACACATTCATGTTTCTTTGCGTCATAAACTACCTCTTTACAGCCAGTAAGCCGAAAGATTGTATCTGACCTAGTTATGATAGTACAGAAACCATGGGCATCGAGTGCCTTATCGGATCAATCACTTCCTAGAAATGAATTGGAAAGGAGTCCAAAAAAAATCAACTCTCTCTCTCTCTCCCAGAAGGGGTTCGACAGTCGAACGAGTTGTGGTTCATGGAAACATACCGACGGCATACGACCTTAGGCTTATCTTTATGAGCTAATGTCTCTTATACAAGGCCCCTCTCACCGTAAAAGCAGCGTTGGAAATTTCCGCAACTCTAACGCCACACAATGCGAAGGTATGCGGATTTTAGCTTGTTGACTATTTGTGAGTAAATTCGAGGTCGATTTGGATCCTTCCGCGGGTTGTGCATCGTTGTAGTTTTGCTCCCCCTAGATTTGTAGTCAAAGCGTAGTACAAACTGCGGAGCGCTGATGGCGTATTAGTATTACACAATGCAGGTATTGCCAGAAGTGAAATTAGGTTAAAGAACCGCAGAAAATTCCGACCACAACCGGAAATCGAGCGACGCATCTATCGAGGCTATATTCTTTTACTAAACTTAAACTAAGTGGCTGATTGTTCGTAAAGAGGTGAAAGAATAACCGTCTCATTTGTAGCATTTGTTTATTTGTCAATTGAAACAGGTACGTAGCTATACATATTACGAAACAATTACAAATGATGAAATGTTTCCTTAACAGAAACAATAATATCCTTACTGTAGAAAGCACACACTGTTTATCAATGTCTCTGCAATATATTCTGCTGCAGTGCTGCTTTCTAGCGGTAGTTAGATTATCTTTATCGATGCAAGTGAACCCTAACAGCTTGAATAATCACATACGGAAAGGAAATATTGCTTAAAATAGATTTATAAAAATATTTTATTTATTATATATAATTTTTATATCTATTATACAAAATATTTTTGAAGGTTGAAACTTATACTATTTACGTTAACAAACCAACTGCAAGAAGCAACTAACGTTTATGTGACCGCGACCGTCTTCAAAACTGCTATATTTGTGTTTTCTTGAGATGTTTGATTTTGTGATCGTCTTTGAGATTCATTCGCAATGTTTTCCAGCCGCTTGCTCGCGTTGTGCCGAGCCTTGTGGGCTCGTTCCTGACATTCTGGAGGATGTGAGCTTGACTCGCAGTACGGTCATCCAGATTCCCATTTTCCATCGTTTTCCGAAATACCTCCAGGCCAATGAATACACATTCATTTTGCAGGCTCACATACATTATGCTGCACTCCGCTTGTTGTTGTTGTGTGTGTGTGAGATTTTTTTTTTTCAGCCGTAACAGTCTTTATACAATTCCTCTTAGTGACAACTGTTCAACATAAACTTCTTTTGCAGCTCTTTTCTTGCCAACTCAATTACATATCTGACTCATGTTCCTCTCTTGTTATACATAATTTTTTATCATTGGTATTTATGGCATTTCATACACATAATATATTTACATTTATATACGCACTGCAAATCGGCTGATGTATGTAATTTACAGTTTTCTTAACTTACATATTTTTCACATATTTTGATGGATCATTTCTTGTTTTGTAAGAAATGTATCAACAATGATTCGTGATGCATTTATTTTCACTGTGAAACAAATAAGTACGGTTTCATTCTTCGGGAACGTCCATAAACTACGTGGATCGGTCTGGGGGGGGGGGGCAGGGGTGGGATGAAAGCTACGCTGGGCTACGTGGGAAGGGGGATATCCGAGCCAGGCTAAGTAGCTTTTCTTTTGTATTATTTTTCACTGTTAAAATGAGGTATAGAACACACAATAACATGTGGCTATTTATATCCGTCATCTAATTATCTCCATATGTAATTTACTGTAGTCTGACAAGAGAAAACAGTACAAAATGTTTTCTGGAATCAACATGGGGAAAAAAAGCTACGTGGGGGTAGGGGTAGGGGGAGGTTAGAGGTTAAAGCCACATCGGGTACGTGGGGGGGAGGGGGGGGAGTGGAAGGGGGTTCACAGGAGGCCAAAATGGAGCTACGTAGTTTATAGATGTTCTCTTCTTGCCTCACTTCAGGCAGTGCTACCAACTTTAAATTTTCTTTTCTTCTAGTACAACGTTTGTCAACCTTTTTCAACTCGAGGACCAGTATATTGTCAAATATAATTCTAAGGACTACTAATTTAATTGGGCCTAATATTTTTTTTTTACCTATGTGTATATTATTAACCAACGCAATGAATTGTTATATGGACATGCCATGGTCCCATAAGACGTACACCTACGATAAGGCCTTCATAAAACGGCCATTAACATGAATCTTAAAGGACCCTCACTCTCTTTAATGCCAGCTGGAAACGTGTTTTATCATTAATTAATTTGATTTAATTGTGATGGAGCGCACGCTCCAGTAGCAGTGTCCCTACTAAACAATTTTTTCCTTTCCTTTACCCACCTACTTTTGCTCTCTCCAAATTTCAACTTTAAATTGTTTCCACGTTTTTTGGTAAATTATTCATCAATTACGGTGACGATGTAGTCATATCATCATATTCCGGAGATGTCTAATTTTTTCCCACTCGCTGATGTATTCATGGCGTTTACAAACTTTGGTATACAGGAGCTAACGTCCCTACTCTCGATTCGTTTACATTTAGAGAGCCTTTTGAACGTTATCTACTGTTTAACAACTTAATACATTACTGTTGTAGACCGTGTTTCGCTTCATTTACGACTATGTCACATTATCTCTTATCGTTTTGTCTTACCAAATTCAATATTTTGCACCGTTCTTTATTCAAAATCTGATGCGGCCTCTTTGGTCGTATATATGTTTTCTTTCAAATACTATTTGCCTTTAGCTGTAGGGAAATAATCACATTCCAACTTCCTCTTCTACTAGGAGAAATAGAATCATTCGTTCAACAACATTAACAATTTCGACTTTCACTAAACATCACATTTATTTACCAATTCTTTTTACACAGTTTTATTGCACTCAGCGGTTTCTCAATATAGTTATAATTCTCATAGTCCATCATCTATCATTCTTCTTCAGCTCCAGTACTGCCTTCAAAAACACATCATCGCCTCAATCTTTCTCGTCCATTCCTTCATTCCTGTTCTCTTGTTACAATAAATTCTCTTTACTATGGCATCTCCTATGGTTCACTTTTTTCTGCCAAGAATGCTAAAAAAATACTGTTATTATAATTATTTATTCACATTGGCGTGATGTATGTGCCTTACAATGCTTATACTCTCTTGTAACCTTATGGAGCCTTACGTCACACGAATTTTATGATTTTAGGAGCCCGCTTCCCCCTCCTGTCACAGGCGGTCACATTTGTGTGATCCTCTTCCCTGGTGTGACGTCACATATTTTGCAATTATAAATTTAGAAATTATTAAATTAAAACAATAATTCCAAAATTATTTAAATATTTCTATTTAAAACATTTTTTCGTAAAATCAAAAATAAATCAAACATTTTAGAAAATTGACAAAACAGAATAAATCAAACGAACGGAAAAAAAATTAATCTTCTTGTGTCCATGGACCATTTCGACCCAAAGGTTTATACTGCTGGCATAACAGTCACTTTCTTCTCGATTTGGATAATGTTTGGAGCATCCGAAGTGTCAGCATCTTCTACATCCAACCATATAGCAGCGTCATCGTTTATCCAACAAAGAACTTCCCTATGACGTCTAGTTGGAATACTTCGATGACAAATCTTGGTGATGGGGAAAACGTCTTTTTGCCACTTATGTTATTGCTTGTGTTGGTTAGTGGCGTTGTATAACGACCACAGATGATCGTTTAAATAAGAATATTTTATCGAAGCCTCAAAGGCAGTATTGACCTTTCGGCATATGTCAAAGGAGGCGGACGTGCGACACCGTAGATACACAGCGAGCGTGAACTTGTGCGACCGCCACCTGGCAAAAAGTAATACAAATTATATATGTGACGTCACAAAGCTTACGACTCTTCCTCCCCCCCCCACCTTGTCACATGATGTCACATCCTCCCTCCCCCTTAACGTGCGACGTAATTTATGTATGGCCCTTGTACAGTTCGAGTAGTGTATCCATTTTTTGTGAACAATTTCATTAATTTATTTTTGTTATGATGGTGAGGATGCAAATTACATATGGAATCAACTGTGAATAGAATATTAAAAAAAAAAAAAAAAATGGAGCTTGAAGATTAACTATCAAAAAACAATATCTTGCTAATAATCTGAATGAATTGTACATTGATGGAATAAAAATTAAAAAGTAAATGATTTT
Source organism: Vandiemenella viatica (assembly GCA_031002005.1). Lineage (NCBI taxonomy): Eukaryota > Metazoa > Arthropoda > Insecta > Orthoptera > Morabidae > Vandiemenella > Vandiemenella viatica. The sequence goes on from CM061919.1 coordinate 244,580,352, forward strand.
TGTTTTTTTGGCTCAATTTTAGAAAGAGAAGAAAAATCTAATATGGAATTAATTAAAAGAATTACTAATGGCCGGAAAGTAATCGGGATGCTCAGTTCACTTCTTTGGAGCAATTATGTTATGAATAGAACAAAAAGAATTATATTTAAGTCATTATTGGAAAGATAATCTTTAAATAGATCAGAAATCTGGACAATTAACTAAAAACATATTAAGAAGTTGAAAGCATTAGACATGGATAGGCTATCTGTAGAAGATCAGCAAGAATATCAAGTAAGGAACACTGAAATAATAAGGCTGATGGAAGTAAGAGAAGAAATGTATGAAGTTGTAGAACGAGAAAGATTGGAATGGTATGCCCATGTAAGAAGGATGGAAGACACTAGGATACCAAAACTTGTACAAGAATGGGAAGTTAAAGGAAGGAGGAAAAGAGGACGGCCCGTGTTTACCTGGCTCCAAAGAGTACAAATAGCAATGAGAAGATTTGGTGCAGAAGATGAAGATATACAAGATCGAAATATTTTGAGAAGATGAAGTCAAGTTCTGTGTTCCTAGTTTTTATTGTTATTTTGGAGTAAAACCTCTGTAGTGAGAAAAAGCTCTCTTAATAATAATAATTTTTGTTGTGATATCTTTAATTCAATTAGAAATAATTTTTTAATATTTTGCCTACAGACGACATTCCCGTCTTCGCGAATCACAGGTTGAGAAACACGTTTCTAGCACACAACAAATTCAGATTGTAATTAAATTCGGACGCGCGCCGTTTGTGTTTGATGCATTGAAGGTATTGACAGCTCCTTACGCTTGCATTCATTGATCGTTGTGAAGTCCGGAGACTTGTGACTGTCTTCACACCGAATTGCCATTTCGTTCCCCGAACTGTGTGGGCGTCGAACGGTGAGTGACGAATTATCACGTACAGTTCACACCTCCGGGTTTCCCAATTCTGCGCACGTTCAAAGGCGGTACACACTCACAAGGCGTCATTTCGCAAGAGGACCACCTGGCGCGCATTCAATTAATATGCAGCCGAGGTGGACCCTAACCCACTGGCGTATACAGGTCCCGAGAGACAGGTAAATGGCCTGCTCGCCATTAATTACCGTTCCGGGAATCGTATTACCTTCGTCCAGCTGTCGGGGAGACTTGAGTTAATCCTCGGATGTGATTTGTTGCTGCTGATTCGCATCGCTTTCGTAACGGTGTATCCCCCGGGCGAGAACTGGCCTCCAACAACGCTAGCTCTCGCGTTTCTACTTGTCAGCGAGCTGCACGCACAGTGAATAAATAACAACCTGCCACGTCACAGAAATACTGACCCTCGTGGTATCAGGGGGCGTCCATTAATTACGTGAGGTGAAATAGGGAGAGGGGGGGGAGGTGTCCGGCGAAATCCCACCAAATCTCACCGGGTTGGGGGAGGAGGAGCGGGTCGACGGAAATTTCAAGTGAGCTTTTGAAATTGTTGAAGGAGAGTAGAGCTAAAAAGAGGTTCACAAACGACGCGGATGTCGAATTTAGGAAGGTATAACGTCATCTTATGGGGGGGAGGGGGGGGTGTCCAACCTGATCTAACCAAATATCATCAGAGGGTGGGGGGAGTCGGAAATTCCGGAAAAACACCTTACGTAATTAATGGTCACCCCTAATTTGTCGATATGTGTAATTGGAATCAGTACTAATAAAATGCGACTTTGGTCATCGGGTCCGTAATGCTGACGTCTCGCGACCTGCCTTCGTTACCGGTCTAATGGCCAGAGATATTACTACAAAACGGAGATTATAAGCGTTATTTAATAACTTGATAGGCTCCTCGTAAATTAACCAATACGTCCCACAGTCAATTAATGACGATTTCCTTTACTTACTTCGTTCTCCAGTTTACAGTTCATTGTCGGTGGTCATCAGGGGGTTTTTACCTTCTTCCAAAGGTTACTGATTATTACTGTACTTGACTGAGTCCAATAGTTCTACCAAATGACAACACTGACTGACTTTTCAATTAATTTTTATTTTTCTGTGAGCTCTATGATAACATAAGGCACCAAACTTTTCCAAAGACATTAAAGCACAAAGATATAAATATTCCAGCGATTAAACTCACAAACAAAAATTCTGTAAACGACTAACAACTGACTAACTCTGCTTGCCACCTCCGCGCGTTTAAATAAGCTCCAGAGACAATATAAGCACTACAGAAACATCCAGAATAACATAAAGAAAGCCGATCGATGTTTCTGGACCGGCGACAATGCGGCCAACATTAAAACCATAAAAATTAATACAGAATCATTGTCAATCATCATAAAACACACGGAAATAAAAACTGAAGATACTTACGGGTACTGACACACGAAATTATCAACGTAAACCAGTCCAAACAGTAGAGAATTGTCCTCCAAACCTTGTGGCTCACATCAGCACTTACAATTACTAACTTTTAATTAATGTTTCACGCACAATACTGTAATTGGACGTATCACATAGCATTTAAATGGTTTCTCTCTATAAAACAATGTTCATTTACACAAATTCACAATTAATTACACGAAAAATACACAGATCCACAATTAATCAACTCCCATTTTGCTATACATAATTCTTGACTGACAATTTCATAAAAGGACTGGGTGTGAGACCTGTTATAAACTGTTCTGTTTAGTGAAGCAACTGCAAAGAAATTAATTGCTAAAACAGTTAAAGAAAAGTATGCATTTCCTTTAAATTAACACATTAATTATTAGTTGATTTTTGTATATTTATATTCGTTTGGTGTATAGATTGTCGTTATATTCTGTGTCCATAGATATGCAATATATAAGATACTAGCGGAGTTTTCGACTAGATTCAAATTACGCATTGGTCAGAAAGACAACTGGAATTCGTCGTTAGATCATAGGGCATGAATAATTTAAGCTGATTTCGCAAGCACCATGTTATTGAAATCAATACTAAATGCGGATGAAAACAGTTCCAAATGACCTTCCAGAACTCTGCGATCAACATGTCATTTTTGATGGGTTTAGTAGCTTGTTTAGGTAAAAAAAGGTTTGGATCAAGGTGGCTGAAATAGCCTGAGTTAAGCAACAACTACTAAACATATAAAGTGTCGAGTTTTAACTTATAGATACACATAATTGTTGTTTAGTTTTTATTGCTTATTTATCATTATTGTTTTAGAAATTTCTAAGGTGTATTGCTCGTGGAAATTTCTAATCTTGAGATATAAACGGTGCAATATTTCGAGAACAGCCTAGTTGGCTATGAAATGTTCTTCGTCGGGACACTGCGGTAAAATTTAATGCCACCCAGCATGCAACTACACTCTTTTATATTAACACTTTAAACCGAGAGTGGTGGTGTAACGGTTAGCGTTCTGGTCTCGCATTAAGGAGGACGGCAGTTCGAATCCCCGTCCGGGCATCTAGATGTCAGTTTCCTATGGTTTCCCAAATCACTCTAGGCAAATGCCGGGATGCTTCCTTCAAAAGGCCATGGCCGAACTCCTTCCCATTCCTTGCCCCCCCCCCCCACCATCCTTTCCCGTCTCTAAAGACCTCGCTGTTAAGAGACGTTAAGCAGTAAGGAAAAAAAAAGAAAAAAAACTTCAAACTGCAGAGGAAGATAATGTTTTACTCTTTGAGTGTAAAAATATTTTTTATTACTTTTTACATTTTTTTATGTTTCTGGTAGCATTTTTTTCCCTTTACTTGGTTCTGCATGCTCAATTTCACAGAAAGGGATAAAATTCACTGGACCTTCTTTATTCAGTGTCCTACCACAGGAAAAAGAAAGTTTTCTCCTACAATCTAACACCTTTAAATCCACACAGAAAGTGTTTTGGTTTCATAACTCGTTTTGCATCGTAATAGAATTTTCTTCTTAGAATTTGGTGACTAAAGATGACGGTGAAGGTGCTACATGTTGTCTTAAGGAGTGAGAAGGTGACAAAGTTATTGCGGTCACTGAAATGGTGTGTGATTTTTTCTTTGTGTTGAAACTGATTACAAATGCAGCATTTAGATTATCTGGAAATTTCAGTCATATATATTAAGTAAAGTGGGATGTTATGTACGGTATTTGAAGATAACATGGAAATTGATTATACTAATGGCTGTTTAAGCAACCAACCGGTTATCAATAGTTGTATGTACTATTCTACATCTCTGAGGTTTTTCCAACATGGGATCAAAGTGAACATATCTGATCTAATTTACGAAACGACAGGAAGAACATTGGGTCATTGTATATTATTATCTCCCCGGTTTTCAGTCTATCAGTATCAAATTGCCCGCCCCTTGGCTCAGTTGCTTGCTGCACCGTGTTTCTGCCCAGCGCTGACAAGGGGTTAGCTGGTTCCAGTCCTGCTGGTGGAAGACATGTTCGGCACCAGGACTTGGCCAAAAGATTACCAGAGGTGGTGGTGCACAATTCCTAATTACCAGATTGTGCGTTAAATCCCATACCTTTCAGCGGTGCGTATTCAGTGAGGGCATACCATACCGCTGACGGTGGAACCTGGTGGATAATTGGGGTCTTTCGAAGAAAAGGCTTAAATGGGCTCGTCTCTCACTTCGTACAACACAAACAACACTCTGAGCCGATCACACACACTGTCACTGTCATCCACACTTATAAAGACACATATGAACACGTACTGGGGAAGGCAAAACGTTTCTATGGAGTCATACATTCTCCATGGTAACTGCCTATGCCTGAAATCAGATATCGCAATATAAGAAGAAGAATCAAGTTGTTTGTCCTTATTTTGGACTGCAAAAATTCTAAGACCAAAGTAAGTTTCTCGGAAAAATATTGATGCAGGGAATATAAACGTTTAGGTCCTCTGACTGCTGACTTTTTTTAGTGGTCCCTGTTTAGACCAAACCTGTTTTGTAATTCGAATTAATCGTAGCTCTCACTTATACCTTGCGATTGAGTTGCGCGGTATCTGATCGCGGATCTGGTGGCTAGGACCTTGGTCTCTATATTTGGGTCAAACAGTGAGGACCTCAATCGATCGAGGCTTAAACGGACCACGCGGAGGTCGTAGGACAACTGACAAATTAGGACAGCGAGTTAGCGTGCGCGGCCGCAAATCATTTACTCGTTTTGTTTCGTCACTGCATCTTAATTTGTCTTCGGATAACAGGCCTTTCGCAGGAAACTAAAGACGTCAACTCAAAGCTCCACTCTGTGTGATACTAAACAGGCTGAACCACCACGGAGCTAGTATTTTTTCTCTTAGATAGATTTATGCACGACCTTAAGAAAAATTCAGTTAATAAAATTCAAACGATCATCCCGTCTTTCAGTTTTCTGAAGTTCCTTATTACATTACAGTATAAATGTGTTGGGAAAAGTGATAACATTAAACGCCACTTCTGGTATTGGGGTTTCTTGTACATTTTAGCTGACAATTAGTTAACATAAATTCAAACAAAACCGATACAACAAAAATGCAACAGAAATTAAACCGAAGGCACTGTATGGATCGGGCCTGGTATTCGGGGGGACGCGGGTTCAAATCCCCTCAGGCCGTTCAGATTTCGGTTTTTCCAAAATGATTCAAGGCAATTGTCGGGATAGTTCCTTCGAAAGATCATGACTCAACTCCTTTCCTCGACCCTGACCCTCGACTACCTCTAGTGATCTCCACGTTGATGAGGCGTAAAGCCATTACCAAACAATAATAAAACAAAACAATATTACTAGAATGCCTGACATTTAATAACAACAAGAAAACAGAAAGAAATTGAAATATTTAGAAAAATACTAGGCTCATGAAAGAACAAGATTAACTTTTGAAGAAAGATGAAAAAATGAAGATTTATACGAGAATAGAGAAAAATACAGAAACAGTAAGAAAATAAGACTTCTATTTGGTTATTGCTTTACTCCTAATTGACGCTGAGGTTACTACAGGCGTAAAAGGACGAGGAGCAAAGAACGGGAAGAAAATCGGCCATATGCCTTTGAAGGAACCATCCTGGCATTTGCCTGGAGTGATTTCGGCAAAAGATGGATAAACAAAATCTGGAGGCCTAGAAGGGGATTCGAACCCACGTCCTCCTGAGAAAATAAGACTCAAGTTTATTGGGCATTTATACAGAGTTGTAGGATGACCAAAAAATGTTCGAATTCATTTCTAAAAAAACATCATTTGACATCAACAAGATAGAATTTAGAAACACTCAAAATCACGGAAGACGATATAAACAACGAACAAATCTCAGAAGGCTGATTAAATGCAAAATTCCCAGTCCTTCAGCCATAACTACAACCCAAGATACCGATATAAAATTAACAGGTTCATCAGCAAACACCTGAAGAAGTTCTTAGCAGAAAAGATAAAAAGTACTGTGCCATAGCTTTATGTTCCAAACACTCTACGAAACGATAAATTCTAAATGGAAAAAATAGCTGATAGTAAATCTAAGTAACATTTACGATATCAAGAAAATTACTCGCAGAAGTTTTCGAAACTGTCGTCGGTTAAAATAGTTGACGACTCTTCCTTGTAACAGCGTTTTACGAGTGTCGGGCCCACCTTTTGAAGTCAGGTGACATGTGCCGAATACTAAGCGAGACTATTTATACTTCAAGCCTTTGTACGTCACTTACAGTTTTCAACTTGAACCCAAGGTTGGCTTTCGCATAGTTGTTTATTCTCGTGTGTTTCATAGCGCTGACAAGGATTCAGACAAAACAGATGTTAATATCTAATTGGATACAACAAATCGATGTTTCAGCGAAGAGTATTTTGGTTTTTATAGAGCATGATGTGAAAATTAAAACATAAACAGGCCAGTAGAAATTGATGATATTCCTGTAGGAATTCTAAAATTTCTAGAAGATAAAGGGATCCAAAGATTTTCAGACTGAGATCAAACTGCTACGAAACACCAGTGATTCCAACTAACTGTAATAACAATATCATCTTCTAACTAGCACACAAAGCTCAAGCTGACCAATGTGAAAATTACCGCACAATATGTTTAACAGCACATGCTTCAAAATTATTGAATTGGATAATTAATATACAGAAGAATTGATACCACAGTAGAAGAGATATTGGGAAAAGATCATTTCATTATCGTTTTATGCAAAACTGGGGTTGAAGAGAAGCAGTTTCGGCCTTAAGATAATACTTTTGGGCTAATAAAGAGAGAGAGAGAAAAAAAAGGGATATTTTATCATATTTTTAGATCTAGAGATTTTTTAATTTCAGATGGGAAAAAACTTTCAAAATTTTAAAGAAGCCAGGACTAAAATATCGAGATAGAAGAATAATTTATAGTGTGTATAAGAATCAGGTAGCCAAAACAAAAGTAGATAATCGCGAGAGACATGCATCGCTTAAAAAGGTAGTAAGACAAGGTTGAAATCTTTCCCCATTAGTATTCAACCTGTATGGAGAAGAAACAATAAAGAAAGTAAAAAACAAAAGAATGTACCGTAAGTGCTCAAGAAAAAAAAAGTGTGCTGCGATTTGCTGATGACATTGTCTTGCTAGCAAAACAGACAGAGGATATTGAGTACTTAATGTCATGAATAAAATTCTGAAGCAAGATTTTGAACTAAATATGAACAAAAGAAAGACAAAAGTGATAAAATGTAGCAGAAACATTGCAATAGTAGCAGACCAAGAAGGGTTCAAATGAATTCTGTTACTTAGGATGTAAACTGAAGCAAGAATAGTGTTAAAACATGAGTAGCTCTAGTGAAAATGTAATGTAAGTGAACCAATGACATTAGTAATACCAGAAATAAGGAAAATTGAACTAGAAGGGGGCTGAAAATCAAGTATACAGATAAAGTAACCATGGTACATCTGCTGTATTGTCTACAAATCGGAATAAATGTATCTCAATTTGACCTCCAATCAGCTACTGGCAAAACCATCGCATTGGAGGAAAAACTACTACATATATGATGCTGCCATCGACACTAGAAGAAGAAGATTAACATGTTTCGGTAAATCCTTACTATTTATAGCGTTTTATCAATCTTTTTGAACTTGAATTTTGGAAAACCCAAATCTGGATGCCGAGACGGGGAATCGAACCCACGTCCTCCCAAATGCGAGACCAGAGTGTTACCCCTCAGCCACCACGCTCGGTTCCCCGGTTCGAATCCCTGTCTCGGCGGGAATTTTCAAAGGCCTTTAACCCGCCCTTCGCCTCTAGCACAGCTTGCTGTGTAATGTGAAGTACGCTACAACGCTTCCGTGGTTCAGATTCCACTTTGAACGGAAGGTTTCCTTTACCCGGTAAACCCACCGGGTTAAGTTAGATAACGAGGAGGGGAACTGGCCTTTCTACCTCTAAAGCCATGCTTAGTACGAAGCTTCCAACCATCCTTCGGGTTGAGTGCAATGCTTAGCTTAAGACTTAATTTAAATATATAAAAATGGGTATAGCGAACACTTAACCATTTACTTATCACCTTTCTCTTATAGTTATATGCAACCCTCCATGTGTCAAACAGGCAATATATGAGGAACATTATAGACGTTAGGTTCAACGCGGATTCGATTCCCGATGGATTCATCAAGATTTTGATTTTCCGATTATTCCCAAAATCTCTCCAAGGCAAATTCCGGGACATTTCTTCCACTAAATCGACGTGAGTGCGGGCGCATTACCTATGACAGCAAATTCCAAAAACTGACCACAAAAAAAAGTAATACTAAGTGACAGATGCGATCGGCTTCTTATAGACTTCCACAAGGAAGTGCGATGTTGAAGGAGTTAGGTTGGGAAGACCTGGAACACCGAAGGCGTTGCTCTCGACGGAAGCTAATTGAAAAATTCACGACTGACGTATTTCGGAATGACAGCAAACAAATATTGCTACCAGCAACATTCATATCTCGGAATGACCGCGAAAATAAGATAAGAGAAATCAGGGCCAGAACCGATTCATTTCTGTACTCATTTTTCCCACGAGCGATTAGGGAATGGAATAGAAAGGATTTACCGGGCGAGTAAACTTAAAATCCGACAGGAGTAGCTTTCGATAAAGCACTCCAGCCATCCTGATCTGGGTTTTCCATGGTTTTCCAAGATCACGCGAATGCGGGGATGGTTCCTCACAATAGCCCATGGGCGCCTCCTGCCATATCCCTTATAACCATTCCAAACCATAACCCTTCTCGATAGGTGCTATGCACCCTCCGCCACACACTTTTAGTGAATCGCGGAGTAATAATAATAATAATAAAAAGGAAGTGATTGTTTGCCAACTGCGAAAAGTTAATAATTTATAAATCAAAGCAGAAGTTACTTTTACACCTCTAAACGAACCATTGTTGATTATTTTTTATCATCATCATATTGAGCAGCTTCACAACCATTGACTACATCTGCTTGGATTAGGACAAACCTCTCCAGCGCTTCCTTTCCATCCACCACCTCTCTTCTTCTGCTGTCCTGTAATTTCCTCCTCCTTCCTCAACACACTTTTTAACGCATTTCACCTAACTCGGTCTTCCTCTTGTCTTCACTTTCAGCTCTATGTCAAGCATCTTCTTTGGTATCTTCTCCTTACCAACATAACCTAGACCTCTCTTTTCATTTTTGTAGTGGGTTCCTCCTCGAATATCTCCCTTATTTCCTCATTATGTGCCTTCTCGTTACTCCCACTCTAATCATCTGAAACTTCATTTCCACAGCTGGTACTAAGCACTTTGTCTATAACCTGATTAAATGTTGATGAGTGGGCGAGAGGGTGGTGCCAAGGCTGCACCTGCTGACAGGGCGGACCAACCCCTGCAGATGCCATCAATCACGCTCGTCGGCCTTGGCCCGGTGACCGACTGGGCTGGCTGCACCCACCAGTCTTCACTTGATGGCCATTCATTACTGTCCACGGCACGCCCTCTCGGTATACAATAGTGGGCCGCCATTTAGCTCGCACAGAAGGTTAACGATTTCTCGCGGATGAAATGTATATGCCGGCATTCCATATTTCCCATTCTCTTGATACACTACGGTGTGCATCTGTAACTTGGCTTCTTTCTTTGCTAATATCAATGGAAATGTTAAGAAAACGAGACGATGTTTATAAGAGATATAGCGTCTCGTTACCCAGCAACTTTTCTGGAATTCGGTCATGGGCTTTTAAGGGAACCATCCCGGCAATAGTTTGGCGTGATTTAGGGAAACCATGGAAAACCCAAACCTGGATGACAGGACGGGGATTCGAACACACATCCTCCCGAATGCAAGGGCAGAATGTTATCACGCTCGGTAAAGTTTATCCCAGCCATTAAATTAAATTTTTATGGAACTATTGGCCGGGTAACCCTTAAGAGTTGTTACGACTTAAAATGACAAATTTTCAATTTGCCAGGCAATCCGCCTTTGTCATGGCTGCTCTCATCTAAAATGATAATCACATCGGGTAAAGACTACCTACAGTTTTAGGTAGAATCCGAACGTTGGAAAAATATAAATAAATAACACTGTAAGCGTTCTTTTGTTATTTATTTCCACACGTCGAAACTCACCACCAGTGAAAATGTTCAAATGACTGATGCCCAGGCATACGCTCACGTGTTTTGTCTTTGGTTTTTATCTTTAACTTTTGTTTTTCACTTACCAAACGTTAAGCATTTATTTGAATTCCTTCTTTATGGCTTCGTATTTCTGACCCACGTTCGACGCGTTAGCATCTGAAAATGTTAATCTCAGTACTACTACTTACCTAAATACTTCCTCAAATAATTCATTCAGGGTTTTCATTGAATCATAAAAAATATAATTTATCTTCAGTCTTACAACACTATTATAGTACACAATTTATACTTACTTTTTGTTTTAGTTTGACAATATGGAATTCTCTAACACAATATTCACAGATAATAAACAAACTCCTATTCTCGGTCCTAAGGCTTTATACACTTTATTTACAATCATTCCGGAATTTTACCAACAACGAGGAGAGATCCAATTTCTTTTTAAGCCTTTCTTTTCTTGAAGTTTCTTCCTTTAAAAATCACCTCATATTTTCACCTCCATCAATACCATTTTTTTAATCTTTCGTCTGTTCACCAATGATACTCCATCACGCCACTATGTATTTCTTTGAGCCTATTGACTAAAGTTTCCAAAAGTTAATAATACACTCTATGACTCTATTTTTTCGCAAAATATGTTTACGATAACGGACTTAATTTTAAGTAATGACTGTGTACCTTATAAAATTAAAAATCCTTATGGTTTATAGGGCTGACGGTTTTTCTTGTTTTTAAAACAAATCGTTTGTGCAATAATAACATCGATATCGACGATCTGCAAAACAATTCATAATACTATGCAGTACCTATAACACAGAGCTCACTTTCCAGATATGTCTGTTCCGCTTCAGCTGTCTCGAAAGCTCTGGTGTGCGAACCATTAACATAATCCAACCGATCGGGGCTTGGGTAGCAGGAAAGGTTCCACATCGTATTTCACCCGTATTAATAGGTCTGAGCCGAGAGACGTAGGTAACCAGTTCAGCCCGGTACGTGGCGCTAACATACCCGCAGTCACTCACGCAAATCTAAAAGAGCTGCGCAATGGCACCGACCCAGGATTTATTCCCATCCTGAAATAAGTCCGTCATAACGGCCGCCTCGATTAAAGGTCAACGAGTATTTTAGTCCCCGCTGGGGTGGCAACTCCACTTTGTGGTTGTCTCCCTCCGAACAGAGGGTGGTTACGACAGCGGAACTTGCCTCAGGCTGACAAATACGTAATCAAACTGGGAAACAAGGAACAACGACCGAGCTTGGTGGATGAGCGGTGACGTTCTGGCCTCTCATTCGGGGGGAACTTGGTTCAAATCGCTGTCCAGCCACCCTGATTTCGCTTAAGCATGGTTTCCTGAAATCACTCAAGGAGAATGGCAGAAGAGTCATTCAATAAGCCATAACCCAATTCCTTCCCGTTGCTTGTCCAGTCCTCTCCCGCTATAATGATCTCGGCGTCTACAAAGCGTAAAGCCATAGCTAAAAAAAAATATGAAATAACGGATTAAAGACAAAGTGCATATGTAACTCACCGCCTATTGCTTCATATACCACTGTCCTTGGTGAATAAGCAGTCAACTGTAGCATTATCACTAAGTCCCCCGTTTCCGTAGCAGCGGCTGAATAAACAAACAGTTAATCATTGACATTTGGTTGAGAATGAAGGCAGAGAAGGACGCCTTCGAAACGTCCCACAAATGTGACATCTTAACACGGCTGGAAGCCCGAGAAAAATATATTAATACTATCATTATTATTGAATTATGTAACATTTATTAGATATAAGTATCCTAATTAATTGTTCTGTATGTATGTATGTTCGTTTGGGCCAACTAGGATTACGTTAAGCCTTTGTTTAGCTTGAATTTTGCTGAGAATGTGTACACATCCTGTTACAACTAGGGTAGTTACCCCTAGAAGAGACCTACAGCTTAACGTGGAATCCGAACCACGGAACGTAGCTCATACGATCAAACACAGCTCTCAAAATTCCTGCGCATACCGCTATTCGGACTAGTGCACCGAATGTTTGGATAGCAAGTGCCTCAACCACTAACCTGCCAGATATGGTTGTCAACCATCCGGTTTTCGGCCTGACTGTTCGGTTCTAACGCGATTTGTCCGTGTCCGGTTCGGTATATGCGACCGGTCACAAAATGTCCGGTTTTTAAGAAATTAAAAAAAATTATGGAAATAAACAAGGTCGTCTCGCTCGTTATTCCCCTCCCACTGAACGTAATTCAGCTGTTTCACTCAGTGTTCTAAAGTTTACAACAGTTGGTAGCATGTCTGACTGTCGTGTAGCAATTGGTTTATTGTCTCAGTGACCTACCCGGCACGCTATTACATATACATAATGAGTGATTTTCCGAAGAAAGTACGGAAACGTTATTGTTGTTTCAGAGACGAATTAAAACAGGTGCCTACGTAAAGAAAACGATTCCGCTGCATATTGTAAAGTGTGTAAAATGAATTTTACTGTAAAATTTGACGGTATAAAAGCAGTGAAACGTAATGCGAGTACAGAGGGACATGTGAGGAAAACAAAATCTACATCTAAAACAGCAGTTTTAACTATTTTTTTTTTTAAAGTGGCTGTGCTGAAGAAGACACTGTTTCTTCTGGAGAGGTTTTGATGTGTCATGCCGCTTGGAGGAGGTTGTATGCCGTGAGCATAGCCTCTTCGTACACAAGCTAAAATAGCTTGTGAAATGTAGGGGAACCTTGTGTCAATGTAATTATGTGTATTAGAAGGTGTGTCAATGAGCGTTGTTAATCAAATTCAATATTATTTCTACAAGAACAGTAAGTTTTTCATTTCCAGACTATGTCAAAATACCTCTCAATTTGGTTGTCCTAGCTAACGGCTTGCATGTGTCGAAAGAAGAGAATTTGGCCCGATCTCCTCTAAATAACACGCCGTCATCCAATGTCAGGCTAGCTTACAAGTGACTACCATTTCACAAGGAACGCGGTTTCAAAAGGATGAAAATACGATCACCGATTCAAATATCGTCCAAAGCTACTCCGAAATCACACGGGACAAATTCCAGATTGGATCTTTCAAAATAGCATTTCCGGTTTTGTTCCTGTACCTTGTCAACAATTACTTTTGTATAGTTAATTCACGGAATCCTCAGCTTGTGAGAGTAACTTTCATTTAGATATTTTTTTAAATTTTTTGTCACCCACGACCACTATTTTCTTATGCCGTGAGTACTGAATTACTCTGACAATAATGAAAATTAATATTTCTAAGAAAACACTCTCTCTTTGCTCGCAGTAAGCATAAAATCTTTGACTTGTCTATATCTCGTTTTAGTTCGAGTTTCATACGTCAGGTCACCCCTCATTCACATTGTTTTATTTATTCGATATACAAAAGTACAGGATTATTTTTTAATTAATGCTTACAGACAAGAAGCGATAGATGACGTGAGTACATGACCAGTAGTATGCAAAATCAATGGAATTTCAATTCGGGTTTCAGCATGTTGTTGAAACAGCAGAATGGAAAATGTTTACCGATCTGCACTTTAATCTCTTGTCAACGTGTTCCAGACATGAGTTATTTGGTCTTCGATCGGAATGTTTTCCTTGTACTATCTTTTTTGTTGTTGTCATCAGTGTCTTTGAGTGGATTGATGCGATCCTCCATCCCTTCCTATCTTGTGCTAACTTCTTCATCTATCTATGCCACTTAAAAACTCCGCCCTAAATAATTTGCTTTGTCTTTCATTACAGTTCTTACCTTCGACTGTTCCCTCCACTAACAATTTAACCATACACGCATGTCTTAAAATGTGACCTACCATCCTGTTTCTTCTTTGTGTATAAACTTCATTGTGTACAAACATCATTTTCAAAACATGTTCATTTTGTACTTTACAGGTCCTCTTAATTTTCATCATCTTTCTACAGCAGCACAATCCAAATGCTTCAGTTTTCCTTCTTTCTGGTATTCCTAAAGTCTATGATTGCCTAACATAAAGTTACAAATAGGTTTTTACGAAGTTCTTTCTGAGTCCTAAACCAATATTTGAAACTAAAAGATTGTTACTTTTCAAGAAGGCTCTTTTCGCTGGGGCTATTCTGCTTTTTAACATCTTTCCTGCTTCGGCCATCACTTACTTACTTGTTCTTTCGCATCCGATATATTTACACGAGTATATATTATCTAGTACTGTTACTAACATTTCTGCTACGTTTTATCACTTTTGTCTTACTTTGGTTTACATTTGGTCCAAAATCTTCCTTCAGTGTTTTGTTCATGCCATTCTGTGAATTCTTAATATCCTGAATCACTGTTTCATATCCTGTCGTAATACAGTCCAGACATTGCGTGTTCCTTTTCTCTGCCTGCGTGTGAGTTGTGCGTCCATGTGCCCGATGTTAAGTGTCTTACTGTCTGGGATTACGTACAGAGTATTACAATCCAGTTGTAACTGATGACATCACGTCTCATTTGAATGGCCGTGTTTCCTGCGCTGCTTATGCTAAGTCACGGTCCTCTATTGCAGACAGGTGCTGCGTACGGCTCTGCGGCCTACACCCGCGGTGCTGATACATATCTACTAGGCGGGCAGCGCCGTAATGATATACAAGGGACTCTGTGTTCCGCAGCGAACACAACCCGGCACTGCCAAATTGGCGAAGTCTGAGACATAAACTGTAATAACACAAGGAAAAACTCTTAAAACAACCGAAAACAAGGATTGAAACAGTAAAAAAAAAAAAAAAAAAAAAAAAAAAACATCACTTACAAAATTCAAGGATCTGAACGCACGGCAGTGCATCCGTCAAGTTGAGTCGACGGCGGTACTGCCTACCCTTTTCTCAAAGAGATTCGAGTCATTTTTGTACCTCAGTTTATTCGGTCTTAGTGACACCACCTGCCTCAAATTTCTATTATACACAGATATTAGCAATCTTAGTGAATACACTAAATTTTGTTTCGTTCCTGCTCTTGGTTCGGAAGTTATTCGAGTGCAAATTTCGCTAATTTCATCGCCCTCTGACTGGCTGATGACCATCGTATGGCTTTACGCCTCGTCGACATCGTGGTTATTAGAGGCGGGATAGGACTGGGAGCAAGGAACGGAAAAGAATTCGGTCATGGTCTTTTGAAGGAAGCATCCCGACATTCACCTAGAGTAGTGGTTCCCAATTAGTTTTTCCCGAATACCTCTTCAAGAAGAGCTCAACCTTGTTTACCTCCTTACGTCTGCGAATCTGCGTTCATCCAAGTCCGCTTCGCACAACAGTAATGTAATTCAAACAGACACAACCAGAGTATGCCTGTCTTAAAATATATGTAGGTGATAGCAGAGTATGCGAATTTTTTTTTCAAGTGTCTTAGTGATTAACTTAGCCAAGAGATTTCCGCACTTACCCCTTGAAGCAACCTCACGTATCCTTGGGAACCATTGGCCTAGAGTGATTTGGAGAAACCATGGAAAACCAAAATCTGGATGCCCGGACGGGGATTCGAACCTGCGTCCTCCCGAATGAGAGGCCAGAGAGTTACCACTCACCCACTTCGCTTGATGAGATGGTGATCATCAAAACTTTAAGGTACTTCCGGTATTCGTAGATAGCTGAAATTTAGTACACAGATAAAACTTTGGCACCTCATCATAAGAAAAGTTGAAAATTGGTAAATATTTGTAAATTTACTCTTCCCTATCTAACTCCAAAGATTAAATAGCTTTCTACTCAGAGATCATTATATTCCTTAAATTTTCTTATTAAGATTGTCAATCATAATTCAGAACATAATATAAATGCATATCGCAACCTTTGGTATGTAGGTATTACGCAATCCTTTTTCTGCGGAGGCATTATTTTAGCCCAACAACGGCTTCTTCAGTTTTAAACATAGAATGGCGCACAAATTTCATTTCCTTTTGCTCTTACCGTCTTATATATAGTAGTGATGCAGAAGAATTATCAGCGATTCCAATAACGCCACGATATTATTACTTTCTCCTATGATGTTGACATGCATGTTACATTACGATATCATAGCTTTAAGTAGATTCACTTTCTCTTTGTAACTTCTATTTTAGGTGTTTCTCGTCTAATCCAACAACTTTAGCACATTCTAATGAGCTAGGGATGGACAGTAGAGGCAGAAGAGAAGCAGATGGCTGGAGTGGATGTGGAGATAACCTGTCTCTGGTTGCCCTCTGTCGACACCTGTCTGCCCCTGCTCCTTGGCCACCTGATACCGATGACGTCAGCGAGATAACGCCGACACGCCCCCGCCATCTCACTGCCACATTACGCCATTCACAGCCAGCCTGCTGGTCAGATACAGGTGGATAAGCGGCAGTGACTGAGAGCCCCGAAATTCAGGCTGCGTCACGGGCCCTGACCGAGATTCACAACAGGGAGGCGTGGGCGGCTGTTCCCTGCACGACCAGCACAAGCCGCGAAGCCCTGCAAGTCCACCCCTGCAGCGTGGTGTCTAGCGCGCGGACTCTACGTTCCGAGGTTCCCGTCGGCCGCAGGCTTCAGTAGCCTCAGTTCAGAATTGCTCGCCCCGTTGGTTGCGGCACCGTGATGCTGTACGGCACTGACACGGAGTTGGCTGGTTCGAGTCCTCCAGCAAAATGGGAGAGGTGGTGGTTCACGATTCCTAATCACCAGATTGCGCACCAAAGTCCTGCGCAGCACGTATGAAGTGAGGGTATGCGACACTGGTGATGGTGATTCGTCCGTTCGATAGGGGTCGTTAAGCGATCCCTCTGATGTCTTTCGGAAGAGTAGGCCTCAATGGGGCGGCACCGCGTTTCATCCTCTCCATTCTTTCACCTTTCATCCACAAAACAAACAAATCTACACTGAACATACACACACACTCACACTAGCACAGTCATTCATACTTTAAAAAACCGTCACACTGGGAAGATAACGGAAAAACCATCCCAGTTAATCTTCCCAGAAGTTCCCATGCAGGGGTAAACACAACCTATACGAGCCACCTATACCCGGACACGGGCAAGGCATTCATAGAAGTTAAGAATTGTTCGCACGGTCACATGTCTATCTTTTTTTTTCTCCTCAACCTTTATGTTAGTCGCTTTTCTCGGGAAAGTTAAACTGAGGTGGTTTCCCAGTGATTATTAACTGGAAAATTAGATAAAACATATAGGAAAAGGTATGGCGAATGTTTTATATGGTATGTGGCTCTGTACGGGACAGAGACGTGGACACTGAAACGAGAAGATGAAAAACGGTTAGAAGCGTTTGAGATGTGGATGTGGACGAGAATGGAGAGGATAAACTGGATGGGGGAAAAATGCGTAAGTGCTGGAAAGGGTTGGCGAGAGGAGAAAACTACTGCATAGGAGTCATAAGAGTAAGGAAGAAGAACTGGATGGGACACTTTCTGAGAGGGAAGTGCTTGCTGAAAACACATCCTGGAAGGACTATTTTGTGGTAGGAGAGTTAGAGGAAGAAGCAGGTACGAGATCATAGGTGACATCAAAGAAAATGGAAACTACATGGCATAAAGGAAAGGGCAGAAGCAGGAGGCCATGGAGAACAGCCATGTGAAAACCTGCCTCAGGGCAGAACACTAATGATGACCAGCAGTGATGGAAATGTGTTTACGTGTTTATTGTTTTGTGTCGTTGACTGTGATGGGTGTATGCTCACTGTATTGTGTTGTGAATGAAATAAGCATCGAAGAAAGGAGAGGATGAAACATGGTGATGGCCCATTCAGGAATACTCTTCCGAAAGAAATGGCTCGTTATTGTGTCAATCAGGATCGCTTTAAATTATGCAGAAATAGTATAGACATAGCAAAGACGCAGGATAGTAACGTGTAAAAGCATCAACACAGTTTAAAATAATATTTTGGAGTTATGTTTTTTCAGCCATCTAGTTTTTATTATGAGCAGCTAAGTGTGTAATACATATGCAGGAGAGGACTCACAGATTCAGTCGCGAGTAAAAAATTTCTTTTAAGAACGTTGGATAAAGCTGGAATGCCATGCTGATAATATGCATGTCATGTCTCGTCATTGCCAAGAACTGGGGAGCGGAGAAGGGAAATTGCTAGAATAGGATGGCTGGAGTGATGCCAGACATCGAATTTCAGAGGAATCCAAGTCTGTATTGAAAGCTCTTATTCCAAAAGTTCACTGTTCAAAATTACTTTTCCTACGCAATATTCGGAGTTTAAGCCTCCTTTGAAGAAAGGTTAATCAAACAAGAAGCTGTACTTAAAAAATATTGTTCCTGCAAAATAAGACTGCGGAGAAGTCTTAAAAACTTTAAAAAAAAGAAACTTGAAAATACAGATAACAGGAAACTCGTTGTTGATAATGCCACTATTTACTCTAATTTGAGTAACAAGTGGTGTGAAGTCTGTGTACTTTACGGTTTTATACCTCGTCGAGGTCATTAGAAAGTTTTGGCACAGTTAACGATGAGGAATTCAGTCATGACATTTTGAAGGAAACATCCTGGCATTTGAGTGGAGTGATTTCGGGAAACCATGGAAAACCGAAATTCTGGATGGCCCGAAAGCGTGGCCAAAGCCAATTTATAAGGGTCTCGGTTCATTGTCACTCTTCCTGTCCTTGCCTTCTTGCCATGGTATGCGTTCAAAACGCTGATTTGTTCCTCAATAACTTAAATGTTCTTTGTATTCTCGGGAAGGAGGTGAACCAAGGTAGTATGTCAGAGGTAGGATGGCCAGTTCCTTTTATCCTGGATTAACAGTTTAACGTGTGATCCGTACCACTGAACGATCCTAGACTATTTCATCTACCCAGGTTTATTAATGGTAAGGGAGGCCGGGACTAGTTGCCAACAGGGGTAAATTTGTAATCGTAGGCTTCCGCGGCCAGAGTCAGTGGATTCTTGACTGTCCGGGTGGTGCCGCGTCATATTTCTTGTAGCCGACGTTTCGACCCTCATTCTGTGGTCTTCTTGCAGGGCCAGTTCTGCCCTACCCTTAGAAATCGCCACCAATCAAGTGCCATGTCCCTTCTTTTTCTTATCACCCGTCGTTGTAGTTTCAGACTGATCGCCGTATTTAAAAATTCCAGGCTGCACCACGAATCGAAGTATAGATCTTCAATCATCAAGAAATGAACCTCACCAATCAATGAAAAGGAGTCGCTGATTTGTGCTCTCGTACAAAATTTATAAATATAATAAAAGATTACTAGGCAAAAAGACTGTACATTTAAGAAATTGTTGATAAAATGATTTTTGGGTAATGTTTAAGGCTACCGTTGAGGAATCAGATTTTTTTTTAAGTGGCTCTCTGTTTGGTTGAACGCGATTACGCTAAACTATTGGTCGGGTTTTGATGGATGCTTACTGTCACGGAAAGTTTTTTTTTAATGTGGCATCGAAAATTGGTTTTTTCTTCTTTTGGCTATACCCCTCGGCGACATCGAGGTCATTAGAGGCGGGAAAGGACTGGAGACAAGGAACGGGAAGGAATTCGGCTATGACCTTTTGAAGGAAGCATGCCCACATTCACCTGGAGCGATTTGGGGAAACCATGGAAAACCCAAATCTGGATGCCCGGACGGGGATTCCAACCGGCGTCCTCTCGAATGTGAGGCCGGAACGTTAACGGCTCACCCACACGAAAATTGAAGATAAACGTGTCACAAATTAGAATCCATTTTTCATTGAACGTGATTCACAAATTACAATCCATTTTTTATTGAACGTGATTGACACATAATTAGTCTTTGGAAATTGAAGGCATTTCAAACAGTGTAGTGGAAGGCAAAGATGACAATAGATGAAGTACATAACTGAGGTAGTAAGTTGTAACAAGGATATTGAGACGAAGATATTACGTCAAGACAGAAACTGATTGCTTGCTACACCTCATCTGACAGAAAACTAATGTCCGTATTTTTCTCTCACCACGGTCGTGTAGAAAAAAAAAGACTCAAAGTTACCTGTGGGGTATTACCTCTGGAATTGCGGTCAGGGCAGCGCGTAAAGCGGATTACGACCGACTGCGAGTGCGCAGGGCGTCTCCCGCCACAGTTGATGAATGAAGGCGAGCTCCCGCCTGCATTATGCCGCCTCTCAGCTCGTGACTCAGTCAGTTGCGTGCAGACCAACAGAAACTGCGACCAGACAACGAAACGCAATTTCCGTTGTTAATAGGCACGTTTGTATTTGAATCGATTTTCTGTTACTTACTGATATAACGATTTCGGAACACTATCAGGGTATCTCTACGGCGCTGTGTTCCAGTGCCGCGGATCACCGGTTCGAGTCCGGCCTGGGATATTGGTGGTTTTAATGAAATATTACCCAGTCCGAAGGGTGAGCCCTAATTCTTGGGTCTGGTATTGGTGAGGAAGCGGTTTCAAATCCCCACCCGGCGATCCAGATTTCAGTTTTCCATGATTTCCCGAAATCGCACCAGGCGAATGCCGAAATTCTTCCTTCAAAAGGTCATAACCGAATTTCTACTTGTCCCTCGTCCCAAATCTACTGCTGCCTCTAATCACCTCGACCTCGACGAGTCGTAAAATCCGGGAAAAATTTAATTAAATTTTGTTGATGTTAAACAGTTCAGTTATTGATATGGTTGATTCTATGAAATATTTGGGAGTAACAGTACAAAGGAACATGAAATGGGACATACACATTAATTCGTTAGTAGCTAGAGCTAATTGTAGGCTGCCATTCGTTGGTCGAATCTTGAAAAATTGTAATGAACAAACAAAGGAGATAGCGTATAAATCTGTTGTGCGTCCACATTTGGACCGTTGTTGTGCCATTTGGGGTCCGTTTCATAAAGGGTTAATCGAAAGTATAGAGAAAGTACAGAGAAGAGTCGCTCGATTCGTGACCGCTTGCTACAGTCCTTATGAAGGCGTCACAGAACTGATTAGTAAGTAGACTAGGCTGGGAGTCTCTGGTAGATAGACGACGCACGTTTCGTATAAACTTATTGGTAAACATGTGTACTCCCACTTTCACTAACGAGTGTAGTGAAATACTTCGTCCACCAACCAATTTGAGCCGGAATTACAGGAAAGATAAGATTAGAGAAATAAGGTGCCGCAATGATTCTTATATGAATTCTTTTTTCCCTCGTACCATTAGGGATTGGAATGCACAACAAAGAGATTAGCTTTGGTGCTGAGCACCCTCTGCCACCCACAATTTTTTAAATTGCAGAGTATATATGTAGATGTAGATGTGGTGGATGCAATATCTTATACAAAATTAATTTGTGTAAGTACTGGTTTCTGCACCAAGCGTATGCCGTTTGTCTTGACCATATACGAGACATCCGTAAGAGTGATTACAGTATGGAACCATAACTACGTGAAGCTCCGTTCCCGCTTATCCGTTTTTTTTCGGCAAGCTGAAATTACGCGCGGAAAAACTATCAACACAAAACGTATAAAACAGCAAATATTTTCTGAAAATATTCGCTCACTAATGATACCCGGACAATAGGCAAAAGGCGTTTGAGGATAAACATAATTCCAACAACAGTTACAGTGGTATTTTATTATTAATCTATTATTATGGAATAACGCCAAGCCTTGAGTCTCATCCTGGCTTGTAGGTAAGAATTTGTTTTATATTTCCACTGGGTAGTTGGAAACGAGGGATTGTCTGTCAGTTCTTGGAGCGATGGGGGACCTCAAGTATTGCCGTATGTCTACGACTCGTGTGACATAAGTTGACTATGATATGTGTTTTTTTGTTTGAGAAATGTTTAGTTTATGAGGTGGGGATTAGGTACCGTCCCAGCATTCGCCTAGGTGACTGCGGAAAACTGCTTAAAAACCACAGTCAGTATGGCCGGTACGGGTTCAGGATTCGAACCTTTGCCTCCCCGATTCATTTCGGGTGCGCCTTAACGCAAGCATACACACTCGCGGGGACAGGGAGTTTTATAAAATAACTATCATTTGCCGGCAGCATTAGTGTGGTATGTAATATGGCATCTTTGTAAGATTTCCGTTAAGGGTTGTTCGTGATTTCTCCTCGTTTTTCGCAAGATGTTTGAAACGAAACTATTCTGTAACCAGAGACGGACAAACGTTAAGTGCAAAATTACAGGAATATATTTTAAGTTAAATCAGAAACTTCAGACCGTAAAAATTCCATCGAAATATGTATATCTTAAATTTCATATATTTGTGAAGGCATCTCCACAGTTCGAAGACGTAAAAACAAATTCATTGCTTCGTGCAATCGCACACTATTTTTAATCCTATAAATAACGAACATCGATGGAAAGTTGTGTTACGGGGTTTTTATCTGGTATTCCTGACCCTCACCCCCCCCCCCACCTCTGGTGAGATCTTGTACGACCCCCCCCCCTAAGATAACGTGAGATTTTGACGGTACCGCCCCCCCTCCTCCCCCTCTGCGGATCGACCTCGTAGTATTTTGAGACCTTTTTTTTTAAGCTCTACTGTCCATGAATTTCAAAACCTCACGTGAGATTTCAGTCGACCCCCCCCCCTTTCCCCTTGGTGAGATTTCGCCGGACCCCTACCCCTATTTCATCTCACGTAATTAATGGACGCCCCCTTATATTGTTACGAATTTTTAGGGTAATCGGATTGTTTTTCTTGGATGTTGTGTGCAATCTCTGGCCGTGATTTATTAAGAACCTTGTATCGCTGCCCGGCCACACAGAGTCATAAGGCATGCCACAAATTTTAAGGTAGACCATGAGCTTTTAAACTGTGAAAACTCCAACCAAATCGGTTCGGACTTTTTGCGTGATGTCATTTCAAACGAACAGACACAGCAACCTGCAAATGTATGAAAAGATGAATCTTGATTTTATTACGAAGCTGTAAAGGATATGTCTTTCGAAATCTTCGCATTAAAATCTTATTACATTAACTAAGTGGGATGGTGAGTTGTTGCTTCGAGAACGACCTGCTTGAGCTGTCAGGCGTTTGACAAATGTCATGCAACTAGGCCGCTGGGCGTTGGACTTAATGCATTTCCAGAAGCCCTTGGAGCTCTGATAGAAATGGGACGTGAAAGAGGAGGATAGAAAGCAAGTGATTTCATCTCTCAGTATAAATCTATGTCAAGGCGATCACGAGAAGGGGCTGACAGACGCCACTCGTGGTTAATGACGGAGAGATGAGCAATATTTACGATACAGCCAGCAAGCCAAAGGTTACATAAATCTGATCAACAGCAGAGTCCCTCACACGTAAATGTAGGACGGCGTAGTTAAAATGGCAGCTGTGTTTCTAGTTCATCCCCGAGTCGATTTAGTCTTACCACAACCGCAAAGGCCAGCCCAAATTAGATTTAGGACACACGGCAACCGGTTGAGATTCTCAAAGAAATATCTGTCACGTTTCATGCAATACCTTTCGTCCATGGATTCTGTGGTTATTAAAATGGTTCCGTCGGTAACTCTCTCTTGCATACACTACAAAAAAATACGTCTAACATTTTTTACATGTCTGCTTCCAAAGTTGTCGCTTGTAACGTTCTAGGTACTGGAGTGGCTGGTTGATTTTCTTTAGCCGCTTGCTCTGTACATCTCCCGCAACTACCAATTCGTTAAGCCTGTGTGGGATGATATGGGACACACACTACCGGTATTAAATGCTAGAGTTGGAGAGGGTACAAAGGAGAACATAGGTTTGTCTATGGAAATTACCAAATGTAACTGAGATGAAAAACGATTTGGGGTAGCTGTTGTTGCAGGATAGAAGGCGGGTGAAAAGTGTTTTTTTTTTTTTAAATCTTTTTAACGCCTCTCTAACAGCGAGGTCTTTAGAGACGGGAAAGGATGAGGGGCAAGGAATGGGAAGGAATTCGGCCATGGCCTTTTGAAGGAAGCATCCCGTCATTTGCCTGGAGTGATTTGGGAAACCATGGAAAACCCAAATCTGGATGCCCGGACGGGGATTCGAACCGCCGTCCTCCCGAATGCGAGGCCAGAACGCTAGCCGTTACACCACCACGCTCGGTATGGGTGAAAAGATTTGTAGGCACGTACAGGCATATACGGGTGATAAGGTCTTAATACATACTGGTAGAAGATTTAGAAGCAGAACTTTTAATTTGTTGGTAGGGACGTGAGTGACTGGAATAAATTACTTAAGCCGGTAATGAACAATGTACATCAAACTGTGAACGAATTTAAGGAAAAAATACGTAAGAATTGTAAGTAGGTGTTTGGGGAAATTACCACGAAGTCACCAGATCAATCACAACTATTATTATTAATAATAAATAATGACAATGTCTTTGGAATCGGGATTTCTGTCTCCAATAATACTGCGGAACTTGGAATGGAGACAAGAAGGAACCATCAGAAATGGAAATTTGAAATGACGATGATATATTTTGACTTGTAAGGTTTGACAGAAAGAGATGACGTTCTGAAACAGTGAGACATTATTTTCGCTAGATGGTCAGAAACTCAGAACCGTTTATTCTTCCATTCTATACCACTTCAGACTAAAACTACTGACCGTATTGATTGAATTTTGTTTAGTGAAATAGGACGACCGCCGGTTTTATCGATCATCTGAAGGGTA
This sequence comes from Vandiemenella viatica, assembly GCA_031002005.1. Taxonomy (NCBI): domain Eukaryota; kingdom Metazoa; phylum Arthropoda; class Insecta; order Orthoptera; family Morabidae; genus Vandiemenella; species Vandiemenella viatica. Next base: position 244,605,419 of record CM061919.1, read on the forward strand.
ACTGGGCATACGAAATCGTAGGAAGCGAAGAGTTGAGCTTAGATTATATTCCGCGATATGTCGTCATTTAGGCTAATCAACCATACTTTAGCGATGAGGTTTTAAAACCTTACCACATTTACGTAACGTTTGGTTTTCCTGACCAACTAATTTAAAAGCCAGCCAAAAATAGTCATTATGTCCGTCACATTGCTCGGGCTCATTCGCCGAGCCAATAGGTCCTCCTGAAGCAGCGTTCCCACGATCTCTTGTAACGGAGGCGAGACGGGACGGGACGAATACTCGACCACACGCCATGGGAACAGGGCCGCCTCTGCTAGGGGAGACGAGACGCAGCTACCCACTTTGTGCCGGTAAACATCACAGGCGTGTGTAGCGGTGCGCTGTTGCCATCGGTTTGCAGCAGAGGTGCGCACCCCTTCTGTTGCTGAAAAGTGCTCTGTGCCAAACGACACTAGGCAACGTGGTGAGGAGTTGGCGGCGAGGTAAGCAAGGACTAACCTGCGGCCCGCGCTCGTCCCTACACTTCGGCTAATGAGGTCCCGTCCCGTCTCTCCTCTATTACAAGAGATCGTGGGAACGCGGCTTTAGAGGGGCGCGAAGACATATCAGCGAGAGGGGTGAGGGGTTAGAGTTAAGATTCGCCACCCGTATGGACCGAGTATATTATCCCAACTTCTTTGGTATGGACGAAACCATAGTTCTACACCGTCGGGAAAAACTATGTCTAGACCGCGTGTTAGAATCGAAAATCTTTATTCTAACATCACATACTTAGTGAGTTTTCTCTGAGATGTCATCTTTTAGTACTGAGAAGTAGGCATTTACCTTTTTAATAATAAAATTTTGGCGAGGGGACTTTAGTTTTGTAGGAAACGAGGGCGTGAGGAATTTTCTTTGGACAGAAGGAGGACGTAGTAAGAAAAAGTTTTGGAACCCCTAGCCTAGCCGATGATGTCCGAACACGTTTGCGCTCTATCCCCTGTCTATGTATGTATCTCACTATTATTCAATATAATTTTAGTATCTATTACTTTTAAACTGAAAACTTTTAGTCTATGAAGCCCGATGAAACATTGTCTGATTATCTGCAGAAACTCTGTGGACAGAGAATAGAGCGAAGACTCTTAGGCTGTCATCGGGTCGCCGAACATAACCGAGTAGCGTGACAAACGTTAAGACGAAACTGGTCTCTTACTGTATTAGATTCACAAAAAAAGTCTCCGGTAATAGTGATCTAATTTAGCTTTATCTTGAGTGAACTGTAGAAATTTAGGTATATGAAGATAGAGACCTTCAAATCACACTACGATTTTTTAATATGAATTAATTTTTAATCAAGAGCCCTTATATGTGATGTGTACTATACTATTTACTACAGAACGTTAATCTGGGTGGAGTAAACATGTCGTCAGGGCGTTGTCATTTTGAGAGGGTGAAAGTGGCCTTGGGGATGACATCTTTCGACAGCTGGTATGAAGGATAAGACATCTGTGGCTGATGCGACCTGGAAATTGAGACCCTTCTGAGAAAACATTGCGGACCTCGCTGGCCTTATGGTTTCTGCTGGAGCAGAAACCAGCGAACAAACAAACAGAGATATCGCATTCCGCGCTGAAAGCTTCACTACTGACGTATCTGACAAGTTATCTGAAGGAGCTGTGACATGCGTGTTAAGAATTGTATTTTTTTTTTCGCGCTTTGAGACGAGGTCATTACAGACAAGAGGGGATTTGTGGGAGGATATTTTTTTTTTTTTTGCTTATGGATTTTCGCCTCGTCGATATCAAGGTCATTAGAGGCTGAAAAGTACTGGGGTAAGGAATGGGAAGGAAATAGGCAACTTTTAAAGTAACCATCCCGGCATTCGCCTTAAGTGATTTGGGGAAGTCATGGGAAACCCAAATCTATCGTCGGACGAGGATTCGAATCCGCGTCCTCCAGAATGCAAGGCCAGGGCGTTATTGCTCACCCACCAGGTTCGGTTTGGGAAGGAACGGAAAGGGATTTCGACATGATCTTTTTAAGAAACTATCACAGCAATCGTCTGAAGTGTATTGAAAAGTATACGCACTACAAAGACGAGTGATACCTAAAAACATACATAAACTCACCAAGTATCTGGAAGACCATGGAAAAAAAATTTGGAAGGTCGGACAGTGATTTGAAGAGCGTTCCCCCAAATGCCAGACATGTACATTGCCAAGTCGATATTATGTCATATCTCATAGCCTCATCTTCCTTAAATCTGTTTTCCTTTTTTCCCTGTTTCTTCTTTTTTATATATATTTTTTAATTTTTCTTTTTATTACATTTTTTCTTATATTCCCCTTTTTTTTTAATCTTCATTTACTTGTGAGGCGCAGTCAACACTGAAAACAATTGATAAATCTATTTTCCTTACCACGCTCGGTCTACATACCCATGTAACCGTATATCGGATACTCACATTTTTTTGCTACTCGTTTCTTCCTTACTGAGCTGAGTAGAGAGATTTCTCTGACTAGTTTAACAGAGCCTAATCTCGTCAGTTGACACAACAGTCCTTCCCTCCTACCCCCTCTATCCCTGTCCAGACGACACGCCATCTACGAAAGTGTTAGGGGAATTACCCTCATCTCTCAGTCGTAATTACATTTTCTGTGGGGAAACTCTCTACGAGATTAGAGGGTGAGACACAGCGCATTACATAGACGCCTAACATTTTGTTTACTTCTCCAAGTCAACTGTGTATCACAGCTTCTTTACTCTTCACAGCTGTAGGCAGCCCGTACCCACACTGTAGCCAACATAACACCGTTATCAACATACAATTCAATCAAGTGAATGTCTCACTATGTGCGCAGTCCACAAAAATCAAACGTTCGCGCCAACCGTGTACTGGGCATTCCACATAAAACAGCGTAGAATATTTTGCTTTGGCGTTTGCAGTTCAAATACTACGGTGTGAAGTTGGTACAATACCTGGGCCCAGGCGATTATTGCAACTTTTTTTAATTTTTTTATTTTTATCTAAATACTGGAAGCTATGGAAAATGATGAGGACTTGGTGGGGAACATTGTATTCATAGAAGAGGAGACTTTTCATCTGACTGGAAAGGTGAATCTTCACAATATGAGAGCGTGGGGTACTGAATTGCCGCATACCTTTGTGGAGCTAGAAAGAGATTCACCAAAAGTGAACGTTTCCTGTGCCATATCAAAGAGAAAACCCTATTTCTTGATCGAGCAGACAGACGGTGATAGGATCCGTATCACTGGATACGTTGCAGTTGTGGTTGTTTCCACAACTGACTTCTGACTCTCCCCCCCCTCCCCCACCCGCCTTTCCTCCTACAACAGGACAGGGCTCCACCTCACTGGGGAACAAATGTCCGCGATTTTCTCAACAGAGAACTGCCACATCGCTGGATAGGGTGCCCTGGTCCAAGCGATGTTCCCCTGTTGTCATGGCGCCCCAGTCACCAGATCTAACTCCAAGTGATTTCTTCTAGTGGTGTTATCTGAAGGACAAAGTTTGTGTACCCCCAATACCAACAACACTGCAAGCATTACCGGAACGGATCCCTGCTGCTGTGACGGACATTGATAGAAAACATGCTGTCGAACGTATGGACGGAACTGGGTTACCGTTTGGATGTGTGCCGGGTTACTAAGGGCGCGCACATTGAACATTTATAGTATGTACCAGAAACTTGGTGAGTTTATGTATCTTTTTAGGTATCACTCGTCTTTTTAGTAAGTATACTTTACAATATACAGTATTTTGAAAACCTATGAATCATTAACCCCAACTCCGTAGTATTACGTTAGTGCTATTTATCTGTGTTAAAATTATAATAAAGAAATATTAGGAGCGTGGAGAGAAGGCTTCTGAGGCCAGAATAAACAGTTCATTCCAAATTAACTCATCTTATTCTTTACTTATTTAATATAAGTTCAAATTTTTATATCCTTGCCTTTCTTGGTAACAAATCCATCTTCAGTCTTGTCGGTCCCTTTCTGTCATTTCCTCAATTTCAAATTCGCTTAGACGAATACTCTAAACTACTGCGTAATATAACATTTTCTTCGTTCCTCTTGGTATGTCTGAGAACCTCGATAAAATATTGGTATCTCTGTTTCGTGCTTGTGATGTTTCTAATATTTCTTATTTGCTCTTCTTCTTCGTCAACTTTACCCAGCATTAGGTTTTTTTTGTTTATGGCTTTACTCCTCGTCGACGTCGAGGTGATTAGAGCATTGGGAGAGGCTATGATTGGGAATGAATTCGGCTATGGCCTTTTGTAGGAAGCATCGCGCTATTCACCCAGAAATATTTTGGGAAAATCGTGGAAAACTCAGATCTGGATGCTTGCACGGGTATTCGAACTCGCGTACTAGAGAATGCAAGGCCAGAGCGATAACCACTCAACCACGACGATCGGTCCAACATGAGTTTTACTTATCACTGGCATGGTCAAATTTGGAGCCAAGGTTTTACGGCCGCATTCCCTTGCTGTGGACAAGCATCTTATAGCTACTGCCATGTCTGTCTAGGTATTAATAAAGGAAATGAAGTGTTGAGAAAAGTGTAACCATGTTCATCGTGTCATAGTGTATTTTTTGTTTGTGAACTGTGCTGTTTACGATACAAAGATGGAGGACCCTCCCTGCATTCGCCTTGATGGCTGATGACAGCTGCCTAAACACCGCTGTTACGTGGGGGTCTGGATTCGTGTCCGACCTCGTTGTTACTTCCCTATTCAGTGTCCACCGAGCCACACTGGCGGGTAATATTTCGTACTTGCTGTTCTCTGTTTATTCTTAACATTTTTCGATCTTATTTTCACCAATCGTTAGATCATCATTTTCTCCTCCTACTTCAGTATGTTATGTCTTTAACAAAATTCAAGGTTAACCCATGTTTTCTTTATGTTTCTTCAAATTTTCTCATCACATACCCCATGTAATATTCGCCACTGCCCATTATAACCTGATCGTCTGCAACTGAGTGTGATGGTAATCGCCTTTGTACACTGGCGGAAATTAAAATCCCAACACCCAGACAGGAATGGTGGAATGGATCAAGCTAAATGTATTACAATTGTCAGCAAGAAAAGCTCCCACCTTGAGCACCTATACATTCGTGGATCCTTGCCAGTATTTAATCAATAATTGTTCTGATGTCTTTTTGGGGTGTGTCTCTCTATGCCCAGCATGTCTTGTGCAGTCAGTTGTTGCACAGTTTTTGCCGGGTAACCATGCGATCTAATGTGTCTACTCCTGGTATCCCATAGGTGCAGTATTGGAGACAAATCTGGGGACCGTGCGATCCAAATTGTGGACGTAACCCCTTGCAAGGCTTGTGTTGAGATGGCTGCAGTATGTGGACGGGCATCATCCTTTTCGAAGATGCGATTTGTATGGTGGACATGAAGGGTATCAGAATTGGTATAGCACCCCGACCGCATAGTGGTTTGCTGTCATTGTGCTTTAAACAATAACCAACTCAGTCCTGCTGTCGAAAATGATTTCCGCCAAACCATGACATTACTGACTGCACCTAATGATGTTCTGAAATCACAGCAGGGTAAGCCGTTACGCCTGCGAACATGTTCTCGATTGTCATTCTGCCACAGACAGAATTGAGACTCGTGTCTAAACACAACTGTACGCCATCCACATGCACATTTGCATTTTGCATTACGCCAAGTTAGACGATGCTGGCAATGAAATCAGGTTAATGGAACACATTGAAGAAAGGCCAGAGATTGTAACCAATCTTCAATAAATTGGTTTACAATCGTCCGGAGGCTGACTTTCTCCGTAACCACTGCTTGGGTCTGGCCTGCAGTCACCCGTCTCCCAGCAACAGCCACCCACACAATTTGGCGGTGTTCACGTTCTCTTGTCCATCTGTATGGACCTGTGCCTGTTCTATCAGTATTAGAGCCTTGTTTCAACCACTGTGCGACAAGTGTGTACACTGACATGGCACTACGGCCAATTCTTCGGGTGATTTTACGATATGATTCACCCATTTCAAACATGCCAACTCTCCGACCTCTTCACAGACATTTGGATGTAAAGGGTCGTCACTCGTCATCTTGCCATACTTGGTTAGCAACAACTTGTAAAAAAAAAAAGTGTTATGTTACACCACTCTATTCACCATTATACGCTAAAAAACATACCAATTTCGCATAATGAATAGCTCTGTAATTCTAATATTATTACATGTAAAGCTTTCAATTTTTGATCGTTTAATACTTTCCATGTGGGGATACTTGGGGCTAATTTTCATTCATTTATCACAACACCGTCTCGGTGTTGGGATTTTAATTTCAGCCAGTCTATATAAACCCATTGGCAGATTCTTATTTCGCTATTATGCCAAATTACCCTTCAGTATGTTTTAAAAACTGTTGCAGTGATAGCCAACATCCCTGTTTAAACTTCATATTGTATCCGGAAACTTGCCTAGCTTCTACTATCATGAAAATAACTTTATTTTCAATAAACGAGATTTGGCTATTGAATATCGACAGTATATAGTATCTCAATTAAGTACAGACAGCAGAAGAAAGACACAACATTTAACTTAACCCAACGCGGGATTCAAAACAGAGATTCTTGCAACGCAAACCAATATGTTAGCTGCTACTCCTCTACAACTAGCGTCAAAACAATTGTCACTAAACTGTTCATGATAATCGGCTTCTTTTTCATATTCTTCCATTCCCGTTTACTATGATAATTATACACCAGTATCTCCGTTAATAGCTGCTAGTGAGCTAATTAGTCTGGAAAGCTGCGTGGTGAACCACGCTAGGCCCATTAGACCAGACAGACTGCACGGCGCATACGACTGCAGCACTTCCTCCTTCCGGTTATTGTCCTCGTCTGTTGCTTGAGGTCACGGACGCAGTACTTCCCGGCGGCAGAACAGTTTAGGCTGCGCAACTGAGGCGGTCGTGACTGAACACAGGAGAAAGCGAGGCCGCAGTGAAAGACAATCAGCTCCAAGTTGAGGCCCGACGCAGGCAGTAGTGACTCATTGTGACTAGGGTTGCCAACTTATGTGGAATTAAAAAAAGAATAAACTATATTCATCTTTGCAAGAGGAAAATAAATAGTACGAGTATATGAAAGAAAAAAAGTATTTTTGTTGATATTTTTTGGCCTTAAATACACATTATGAAACTGGCTACAGTACTAAGTTTTTGTTTCTTTTCAAGTTTCTATAACTTACCCACAACCTTACTTTAGATTTAGAAATAAATAAACAACTCATTTTTAATCAAATTTAAGGTTGCTCTCTTCCCATCTTTTTGCCTTCATTGCTCCTTCAATTAAAGCTTAAATGGCGGTAACAGGATCAATTTCGAAACAATCATCTATACCATATTAAAAATGCAAAAATCTGTCTGTTACGTTTTCAGGGGTAAATTGCTAATCCGATTTTGAGGACATTAGATAAGGAAATAATATTTGCAATTGGGAAGGAGATAGGATACTTTTTTCTGTTAAATAATATTTTCTGTCTTGGAATTTTGAAAACTTACTGAACGGTGATAGAGAGACGAATAGCGCGTGTAAAATCCAATAATAGTATGCTGTGGAGCGGTATTGTGGCTCAATGGTTACGGCGCTTGCTTTAAAAGTTCTGGGCCTGGTCAAGAGTTCGAATGCCGGTAGGGATAGGAATTTTTAAGAGTTGTTTTTGATCATATGACAAACGTCTGAACGTTCCGTTGTTCGGATTCCGCGTTAAGCTGTAAATCTAGCCACGACAGAGGTGGAATGTGTGAAAAATCGAAACTCTGTCACGTAGGTGGCAGAATAATCCCTCGGAACACAATAATGCCATAACTTTTAATTTTTGCTATATCGGTTGCTCAGGCTATGTTTCTCTCGCAGTCAGATTGTATATGATCTACGTTAATAATATTGTAAATGCGAAAGCAACTCTGTCTATTTTTTACTTTTTGACGTCTAAACGGCTATACCGATATTGATGAAATTTGACAAGGAAATACTTTGCATCATTAGCCAGGACACAGGTCAACTTTTCCGCGATAATTATCATTTTTGTCATTATATTTTGAAAATTATCTGAATGATGCCCAGCCAGACAGGCGGATAGCGTATGTAAGTTTGTAATGTTGTATCGGTCACTCAACATGTGTTTCTTTGGCAGTCTGTTAGTGTATGAGCTATTCATAAATCACATATTATATAGGTAATAATATTCACAGCACTAGACTATAATTTTGGGTCTACTAAAAGTTTCTGACTTCAGTATTTTTTGCTTTCCTTTCTGACAAGCCTCGCAGGGTTAAACCAGACGTAATGTGTAGCTCTAGCAGTGCACGAGTAGTTGAAGTTATTAGAAACCAAGAATATGATGCTCATGCTGAATACAGAAGACAAGGCCAAGCCGAAAGACAAGATGTTCCCTTCCCCTTATTTTTTGCTATTTTGAAACATGTTTCAAATTGATTGTCCTCATGAGACATGTAAGATACTAGAATGGTATGGTGATGGCTTCTCCGTCATATTGTCCTAACTCAGTGTTTATTGCGATACCTTTTACGTAATTTACATCTTTCTATATCCAATTCTATCAATAAAATTCCAAGTCCACGCGTAAGAAGTCGCAAATAACATAGTGTGTGTTATTTCTGTAATGTGTTTTTTATTTCTTTTCTGGTCACAAGTCACTTATCTCCCTTCATACATAACTGAAATCATTAAACGAGGTACCGGTTTAAAAACTAACGTCTCCGCTTTGGTAACATAATATTTTAAGAAAGGAATTTTTCGGAATGCGGCCCTTCAAAGGGTATCATTGTTCTAAAACATGTTTTTCTTTTTCGGAAAGTCATTTATCTACCTAGCCGAAATCGACTAAATGAGGTATTACTTTAAAGACTGAGGTCTCCGCTTTGGTTACATCATATTTCAAGACAGTAAATTTTTGAACATGCGATCCTAAAAGGGCAAAAATATTAAATATCAAGGTCACGCGTATGAGACATTTCACAGCCAAGCCACTAGGCTTCGCTGGCATAGATAACGCTTGATAATTTTACCGCTAGATAGCAGCACCATACATTACAGAGATATGGATATCCTCTCTGTGCTTTTTTCAGCTTATTTGTATTCCGGATGAGGTCTGTGACACGTCCGCTTCTGGGAAGGGAATGTTTTGGGTTTTTACATCAAAGCAGAGGGATGCAGGGTAGAATACATCTGGTGAATTCAGGAACATATTACTGCAAATGAGCTGGTTCACTCAAACTACTACAAATCACCAACCTCGATATTCATCGTATTTTACTAGCGAAATTTTCACACGGGTCAGTGTTTTGTTATACAATTGCTATATAAACATTTTATTCATGAAATTTTCGCACAGGTCATCTAGTTAATTTTATTTTTGTCAAATTATTACCTGCCTTTTGAAGTATATTTTTAAATGTTGTGTCGCAGATCAATGACCTCTTCCATCCTCCTCAGGAAAAAATCGATGCAACTGTATGCGTGCAATTTTATTTTTTATCAGCACTAATTCGTCGTTTGGAAATTAATTACATACAAGAACATTCCGTTTCATGAATGTATGTGTTACCAGAAATAAAGTATTTCCGAATAATTCATTGTTGTAATAAAGTATGCCGACCAAACAAAGTATGGTAGTTTATTATAAAGTATGATTAGTAACACTAACTATGATCCACTGCCCGTTGACTATCGTCCAAAGTTTCTGTTGAGAGAAATATAAAGAGGTTAACTGTGAATTTCTATCACTATTTAATTTAATTTTGTTGGAGCACTTGGTCCTGTGGCAATTTCCTTACACATCCATTCTTCCATTTTCCTTTTCCCACTTACTTTTGCCCTCTACTATTTTCAACTTTAAATCCTACTAGCGTTTTTGGTAAATTATTCATCATTTCTCTTGGTAATGTGTGCGTTTGAAGCGCTGTAAAAGATGATGAAACTGCAGCAGTTTTCTGTGTGGAAGACAACTTCCTCGACCCTGCTTCAGTGGTTGTGCAATGTGAGCTGCTAGTTGAGTCGTCGACTTGATATTTTCCACCCGTTCGACTTGGATTGCGGCATGACATGTGTCAGAGTGTCCCGATGTGGTTGCATGACACGGCGCTATAACAACCCCTCGCGGGTTGTTTTTACCGCCGTAAAGCCACCGAGACGGTCGATAACGGCCAGACTCTCGCCGCCGCGCTGACCTTGCACCGCAGTGCAGACACCGAACCAGGCTCCGCGGCTGCAGAGGCCGACTGCGCTGCTACCTGGCGGACCAGTCACAAACCACGGAGGCTTCTGCCTGCGGAGGACATACTCAATGAATAATTCATAACACTCAACGGAGACCCTCACACAAGACTTATCTTACACACACGGCTCCATTATACTCGTAGACAAGCAGGTCCATCGGTACGGCTTAACTAGAGTTATTCAACACCCAACACTTCCTCCTGGTTTGCCTTCAACATCGACCAAGCCTATTGGATGAGCTTCGATTTTGGAAAGGCGCCTGCCCCGCTATCCGGATTTAGATTTTTCAATTAGGACAGCAAAATGCGTTCTAGAAATCTTCAGTAAATCAAAACTAAAATGGTTCCGCGAAATCTGACGAAACCTCACCAAGTGGAGGGGGGATGGGTTAATGGAAATCTCGCGTGTGTTTTTCAAATTCTTACAGGACTGTAAAGCTAAAAAAAAGTCTACAAATGACGCGAAATTCGTCTTTAGAGAGGGGGGGGGAAGGGGGATTTATAGCCCGCATGAGACCTAAAAAAAAGGTCTCAAAAAGTTACGAGGTCGATTAGTAGGGGGCGGGGAGGGTCTCCGTCAAAATCTCACGTCATTTTAGAGGGGACGGCGGACCAGATCTCACGAAGTCTCACCAGAAGGGGAGGGGGGTCCGTAAATCTGGAAAAACACCTCACGTAATTAGTGGACGCCTTCTAATGACCATTTAAGTCAAGGCTGCCCAACCCCAGACCCGCCAACAGCAGCGGTCTAGAATATACTAGTTCAAAAACCTCTGCAAAAGTCTCATTGATGTTTTTTACTTTTTTGTTATAATTGTAAAAAAAAAAACTTCTTCAAAGATCTCATTAATGCTTTTTACTTTTTGAGTATAATTAAACTGTGTTACTTATATATTTGCGATATTTAAATATCTACTGTAACTATAAGCAAGTGTTGTGTGGCCCATCTCCTAAAGGATTGGGCAGCCTTGATCTAAGGCATATTTTGGAAAATCAGTAACTGGAAAAAGACCCAGAGGAAGACCACAAGATTGTTGGATGAAGCGAGTACAAAATGATATTACTAGTTGCAGTCTGGAGTGGAAGAAAAGATACTGGAGGAAACTGGTAAGACTGGAGAATCTGGGATTCATCACCACACGCAGTCCGCTGGAGTGGAAATTTGGTGTTGGAGATTTCATAAAATCACTCCGGGTGAATGGTTCTTTCAGAAAGGCCATCGACTAACTTTTCCCAACTCCTTGTACGCAGTCATATTCCGATGGCAATGACCTGCAATTTGACGAACTGCGAAACCAAAAGAAGAACATAAACTTCTTACTTGTCGAGCCTGTCATAAAATGCGTGGCTGCCCTTCACACAGTCTGAACAAACCAAGGATGTAACATTTCATTACTTGAGAAGTGGGGTCTTGGAACTTTCTCTAGTGAAACAAAGAGTACAATTTCCGTTCGTGTATGAACAAGTTAGGCATATTCTGAATATGCAAGAAAGATGCTTTTCACAAAGCTGTAAATTAACAACATGTTCTCGGACATTAGTTGCACAAGCATTACTTTGGGTTTTACAATAAACAACTGTCCGTGTATCGTTATCTTTAGTTCTGATTCGGTCAAAAAAATTTGTGGCATTACTACAAATAACTGGGCATGTATCTGTCTCTGATACTGACTGAGTAGAAAATTGTACAAGCGTTAATTTCTGGATTTACACAAAAAAGCCGATTTAACGATATCTCTAGAAGTGATTTGGTCCGAAATTTTAGTTGTACAAACATTACTATCAGTTTCACTATGCAGGTATCGATTTTTTTAGTTCTAATTTTATCAGAAATTCTGCCGATGAAATTTTGTATTAGTTGTAACATTTTTCTTTCTTTATGTTTCAGGTAAGTGAAGACTTTGGAAATCGTCTACCTGTTCCCGGTAAATAAGGTAAAGTCCTTTACGTGTATTTTACTTGGTGGTAGTTCTTTCGGACTTCGGTATCCGATGGTTAATTGATTTCTTTTGGTGTATCTTGTCTATACGCTCAAAGACTCGGACCTACCTTGCAACGGATTAAGTTCTGAGTTGCCATCTTAACTGAGCACCAGCTGCAGTATAAGTATCTATCCATCACTAACAAATAGGATAAGCCTGGTTCGGCAGGACGTGGGTTCGAATCCCCGTTCGGTCAACCAAATTTTCGGTTTTGCCTGGTTTCAGAAAACATTCCCTGCGAATGCCGGAATAATCCCTTCAAAAGGGCATTACCAAATCCCTTTCTTGCCCAAAATCCTCCTCTGCCAGTAATAACCTCAACGTCGACGAGGCTTGAGCTCATAAGAAAAATATATCTGTTGTTGAATGATAATCTCTTCAAATTGTTGAGATTTTGGACCATAATAACAGGCGGTGTTATTATTGTCTTCGATGTTAGTTTAGTTGCTACCATACACCAAAAATGGCCGAACTCATGGATCATAGGCAATAGCGAAATTAGGTCACACGGTCTTGATTTCACCCTTCGTCGTATGATATAAGTTGAGGCTTTTTCACCAAATTATTTGTAATGAAATCTTTTACTTTATTACTGTAATCAAACAGCATAAAATGCATTACTTGCGTCACTTTCTACGAAAAACTAAATAGCATCTGTTATAGCTGACGCAGCAAGAGAAAATCGATAGGCGACTTGGAGTTTCAGACAGGAAAAAATCGTGACTAGATTACATTAAGGAAAGCACTGTGATAGTAATTTTTAAAAAAAATTAATTGCGATGTAGCATATATTCTCGTGACAATTTCCCTACACAACGATTTTTCCATTTCTTCTGGTTTTAAATCTTAAATTATATAACAATTTCTCAACCACGAAGCTTTACCGCAGTTTTTCATTTGAAATTCTTTCAGTTATTTTTTGTAAATTGTTCAGCTCTTTCCTTGGTTATTTATTCCAGTCTCTGACATCCTTAACTGGGGAAAAAGCTTAACACAACAATATACCTGATATCGAGCGCCAGCGTGTGGTCATTCTCATATCTTCCCTTCCATGCACTATTCCTAATTCTTCGAGCAATATCCTCCCAAGCCTCATCACATAAATACGCGTCGTGCACTCCAATCACACTTTTAACCTTCTCCTGTCTCCCAGTCCAGCTCATTTATGATATCAGTTAATGACCATGTTCTGTGATAATTTCCACAAACAAAATATATAGTTGCCCTCCTTTGAATCCCCTCCAACTTCTGGATTTGATACGCAAAATGTGGGTTCCATACTATACCACTATATTCAAGCAACCGTCTGACCCAAGTTTTACCGAGCGTGGTGGGTAAGATGTTAAATCACGCCAGGCGAAAGCCGGGATACTTCCTTCAAAAGACCATGGACGAATTCCTTCCCTTTCCTTATCCCGTCCCATCCTGCCTCTAATGACCTTGACGTCGACGAGACGTAAAGCAATAAGTAAAAAAAAAATCTCTTTAGTTTTCTGGTTAATCATCTTCACACTCCCACCGGTTAATGAAGGAGTTTCAAATCTCTTCGTACCACCTTCCCAATGTGTCCTGGCCATTTAAGTTTACTACCTAGTAACACACTCAGAAGTTTTTGCTGCGGTGATTACCAAAATCCCAGAAACCGGGCGAGGCACATTAAAGAGCTGAAGAATTGGAATTTGTAACTCAATTGCTGTCGTCGCCTTCTGCGATTGCGTATGTTGCTATGAAAACGTTGTCGTCGTGTTATTCCTGATCTCGGTTCGCTTTGTCCTCACAGCATTCGCTTCAACGATCCTATTTGGAGTCGGCGACCCGGCGTCAAAGGCGATCTCTTGGAATTGTTCTCAGCAGTAACAATAAAAACTGATCCAGCCACTGCGCATATGAGTCTAAACGTCGACTCGGGGGACGCTGATACCCACCGTTTGTCGTTTCTCCTCCTCCGTATAGAGCCTGCAAATTCAGCTCACTATCGAGCCTAATGTTTTCTCAAATGGATCACTCTGGTAGCAAACGATATCAGTAAATCCCAATAAAGAAAATATAAATTTATATGGGAATGCTTGTTTGGCTCTTTTCGTTTATGACAAACTCTTCCATTTTTTCTGATTGGGCAACTTCAGGTTGTTTACAATATTTACATTTTAACTTCGGTAAAATTCTGGATAAGTGGTATTATATTGAGAAGTAGGATAATTGTTATTTCAACGCCTTTATATGTAAATCAATTATATTGAAGAAATGCGCAAAAAGGTCCAAAATTTATTGTTCAGTTTATGTGTAAATAATTTGAAACAAAACAGCTTCAACTAATTATTACCTTGTGACTGAAAATGACTTCCGTATTGTATTCACTGCTTGGTGGTATTAGAGTAAAACATGATTGTCGGTCTTTTTTTCAAGGCTAGATATTAATTAAAGACTATCAATTTCTCTTTGCTTCACCCGCATGAACCTTGATATTCATAGTAATGCGTCTACTTTTTGGTTGCAAAGCATCAACGAATGTAGTGTGGTATCTTTGTAAACTATGCCGAAAATTAAATTCCACAAATTCGTTACGCTTATTGCAATGTTCATCTTTGACGTTGAGTTTTGATTGACGTTTACTGTGTATTCTAACATTCTCTACATCAGAAAACTGAGAAATAATGAACCAAAGTTACGTAGTTAAAAAATAATATTAACTGAATGCAAATGATAAAGTATTAATTTGTGTCGTAGCGTGATCATTGGCGAGTATCTCATAAAGGAGTGTTTATCTGAAAAGTAGTGTCATCTTTGGTGCATGTACTGTACGAAAGAATTATCATTTCTTGCTCTGTTCCCGGGTCACGTAGTCATAAGATAAACCACAGATTTTAAGCTGAACCAAAAGCTATCTACCGTTCAAAGCCCATCCTGTAGTTTTAACATGATGCCATTACAAAGAAGTACCGAGCCAGTGGCTCACTGCAAATTGATATATGTAGAGAAAAGATTTAAGCGGAAAGGTTGGTTTATGTTTGGCGGCAGAACATTACAACTGCTCACCTAATTATTTTCATAATTTTTAATCGTACTAACTTAAACTGTAAAATACATTACGTTTGTGTCGGTTTCTTTTGTGGATAGTGTAACTGTGCTTGAAACAAAACTTCTGTGTTATCATTTAATAGCTCATTTAAAACGTTTCCTATGGATGTAAACAATTTAAAAAGCGTTCGCTTGGATTCAGGGGCACGGCGCCAGAGCCGTGACAACCTATTTTTAAGAGCTCTGGAATCTCTGGCTCCGCACCAGAATGCTGTAACACTTCACCACGCTGTACACTTTAAAGAAGCAGCTATTTTGCGAAGTTACCGTACCTGCCGTTAGGTCTAAATTAATAACTCAAGACAGATGCAGCAGCAGGCATTCCATTACACTGTTAATCGTTTGGATTCACTTTCGAATTCTCCAGAAGCAATATAATAGTGTAACCTGAAAACAAAAGATTAATTTAATATCTTCAGCATCTCACCATAATTTCAGTCAGTGATACGTATTTTATTATTTACTAGTTTAAATACCCGTAAGAGACAGGACGGGTATCACCTATGATGGTAGTAGGAATTTGTTTTTATAAAAGATTCTAAGGAAAAACGAATAACCGTTAATCATTAACTCTTTTATTGAAATTTTTCGTGATAAGAGTAAACTTTCTGTGATTAGATACTCTTGAATAGGCCTTTTTTTTTTTTTTAATAACTACAGTTGATTTTGAAAGGCGCAAAACTATTATTGTTATGAAAAAGTTTCTAAACAATGTATAACTTCAAAAACGAATAACTGTTATTTTTTGATTAATATATTTCCTTATTACTTCGCGTAATTTTACTTTGAGTTTTGATAAAATTCCCTGTTTGGTAAATTCTGCATCTAGCTGTCGTAAATAAACAAAAATAAACATTATATAAACTTAATACGAATGTCACATTATAACTTTTTTTATATCTCTGTCTCGCGTTATAATTTTTATCTCTGCTACACAAGAAACAATTGCACTTTACATGTCATCGCAGTTTATCTTTTAGCAATGTGTGTGCAAATAAAATAAAATTCAATTATTTATTCGAAATTTACGCTTCCATTTTAACGATAGAAGCTCAAATAAAGTCAATGCAATTATTGATTTGAAATTTCCTGGCTAGCCAACCAGCTCTGTGGTGGCGGCCAGTATAACAAGCAGTTCGGGTATCATCGGGCACTCCGAAGTTTTTCCGAGTTATCGAGTTGACGTCCAGCATCCAGATTCAACGCATTTTATTTAAGTGGATTATGATGAAACGAAATCTTCTGAGGAAATGGTTTCGTGGATACGAAATTTGTATTTAATTAAGCAAAAGGTATCAGTTTTGTGTTTTTTGTATATTTCAGACCCATACCTTCCGCCATTCTGGAAAGTTTTGTGACTGAGACTACAACGTCGGGGCGCCTGGAGTGCGTCGGTCCAAGTTTAGATCCAGAGGAAGGATGAATAAGTGGAGGGGAACAAACGTGACGGAAAACAAATGGAGATACTCCTTTCTGTCGGCGTCTATAAATAGTATGACAATCGCTATCTGGAATAAGATCATTTTACTTTTTCATCAGATTTATTTTTACGTCTCGTCGACAACGAAAGTTGGGAGAGGATTGTGAAGATTTCTGGTTACATTCTAAGAAATTTACTAATTGCTTTGTTGAAAACAATAAGTGTAAATATCTCGGCATAACATTTGACAATGAACTTAATTGGGTAAGACACATAGAGTGTATGGCAAGTTCCTAAATTCTACATTTACTGGAAAGGGTGATGAGGAAACACGCCAGGGAAGTGAGGAAAATAGACACAAAACGATGGTCAGAACAGTGATACAGTAGGAGCGCCCTGGTGGCTCAGTGTTTAAGGCGTTTGATTGGTGATCGAAAGGTCCCCGATTCGAATCCCTGTCTGGCTCCGTATTTTCGAAGGCCCTTGGCCCGACCTTCATCCCTCGTACATCTTGCTGTGTAATGTGTTGTTTAGTCAGAAGGCTTCCGTGGTTCGGATTCCATGTTATTCTGTAGGTCCCCTGTACCCGGTAGGGTTGCCAGGTTATGTTAAGGTGGCTACGATAGGGGGCGGAATGGTCTGCTCAATAAATACCCTGTCACCAGATTTTTGCGAGCACACGAGCTTTTACCTTTACTGATATAGTATGGTGGACTATAATAAGACCTACATTCATAATTATCTTTAGAACGTTTATACTTTCGCGGGTCGTTCGGCACATCATCTTCCAGTGATTGCGCTTATTTTGAAAGCAAGGCTTCCATCTACTACCGGCTTGGTAGGTCTGTCGTAGATTGATGGAGAAGCACATGTGTTGCTGTCTAGTGAAATGAGTAACTTGTGTTTTATGTGATTAAGGATTTTTGATTGTGGGATGTGTAGTTTATGGAGATGCTGAACCGTTCCATCATTCGCGTAGGCGACTACAGTAAAAACCGCGATTAGAGCGGCCGGTACGACCGGTTCAGTACTAGAACTTGGTACCTTTGTACCTCCCCGATCTTGTATTGTGGCACCTTAATTTGCGCAGCCACTAGTGTCGTGCAAATTGCAGTCTACTCGCGCTCGAACACTCTTGGTTATTCTTGTGACCGGTCCTCTCTACTCGGGCGATCTGTTACCGCTGGGGCTTCCCCAGAGTCGGCGGACATACGAAGGCTCGGCAATGTAGAAACAACGCATAGTGTCTTCCTCGCCAG